>SNQJ01S0142897.1:0-16679 GCA_010110895.2 Picea sitchensis
CCACATAAGCCTTCCAGCTTATAGGAACTCGGCTCACCAGCCTATAACACATATGTACAATTCGTTTCATACATTAGGTTTATAAAGGGCTCAGCCTTGGGGACATTACAGATTTTCTATCTGGTGGGCTCAAATAATATTTTGTTTACCAAACACAGATTCAAGTTTTTCCCAAACTTCATCAAGGTCATCAATTCCTTGAAGGTGAAACCTTAAATCATGAGAGATGGAAATTCCAATCAGTCCACATGCTTCGTCATTCTTATTTTCCCATTTGATTTTCTTTTCATCATCACTAGGTTCTAGTTCTTTTCCCAAGGTAATCCATTACAATCCTTTACTTCTAAATAAATCCTCCATATGAGATTTTCATTGGAATTAGTTGGTGCTGGTAAGAAAAATATCAGTGGAAGAAGACATATTAAATATGCATATAATATGGATTTAAAAACTAAAACTGATGGTTTGGATGGAAATATTTCAAAAATTAGGCTGTTTAAAAAAAAATGGCATTGAAAATGGACTTCGGATGTGAAAGTTATTCCCTTTTGAAAAAAGTCATAAACAGTAACCAAAGAGCCACGTGGAAAGTAGAAGTTGGTCCACATGGTGATAACCCTCCCAATAACCTCACTTTTACAAATAAATTGCTTATGAAGTGACCCACTTTTATAGATAAGCGAGGATTACAATGAAGTTACTTTATAAAGGAAAGTTACATCTTTTCATCATCACTAGGTTTCAGTTCTTTTCCCAAGGTAATCCATTACAATCCTCTTATTTCTAAATAAATCCTCCATATGAGATTTCATTGAATTGAAGCTTGAAAATGTAAGAAAATATCAAGTGGGAAGAAGACATATTAAATATGCATATAATATGGATTTAAAATATAAACCCATATTTGGATGGAAATATCTCAAAAAATTAGGCAGTTTTGAAAAAAATGGCATTGAAAAAATGACTTCGATGGAAAGTTATTCCTTTGGAAAAGTCATAAACAAGAATCAGTAGCCATGTGGAAAGTATAAGGTGTTCCACATGGTGATAACCCTCCCAATAACTCTACTTCTTACCAAATAAATTGTTTATGAAGGACTCCACTTTTTATAGATAATGAGGATTACAATGGAGTTATTTTATAAATGAAAGTTACATGCAAATAAATAACTTTAAAATAAAATATTAAAGCTACTTATAGTGATTCAATTTATACTTGAAGTGAAATACACTTACAATGTGGTACGAACTTTTTTCAAAAAGCAACAAAAAAGAAACTTGAACTCATGATTCCTTCCTAATAGATCAATTTTTAACTAAGTGAGCTAGTGCAAAATACATTGTATTGTTTAGAAGGAGGATTGTTCATGCGGAGTATAGCCCAAAAAGAAGTCTGATCAGTTTCTAAGTCAAAAATCCACTACTTTAAAGAGATTGGTTCTTCAAATTTTTGTCGATTTAGGAATGTGTATACACAAATCAAGGATCTTCGAATCCTCTTATATTATGTAATAGGGATAAGATCATATATGATTGTTTGGATATTTAGGCAAGTTTATAGGATCTGAGTTGGATAAATTATTCTGATCCAGGTATTTTGGATATGATAACAATTTAGTTATGTATTTAAGCCCACCGAGGCCATTGTATTCAGGGAGGACGAGTTAGATGAATTATGAGCAAAGTAAATAAAATAAGGTGTGCTTTAGTATGAAATTATCACCCCCGGAGCTTCATGATCTATGTGTTGAATTGTGGCTTCATGAATGAACTGTGTATTCTACAAAGGTTATCAAAATCGATCGAAGGAAAGAACCTGTAAGTGTTTCTAGTTCTTTTAAAAGGTCGAATTTCTATTTCTATTCAAATTCCATTATCATATGCTTTTGCATGCAAAATTAAGTCTGTATTAGAATCCACAGATATAGTTTAAAGAGTACCGATTCGAGAAGGGGATCTTAGTTTAACACTATATCAATGGTCTAGTTCACTACATAAATTGTAAATGTACGAGAGTTATCACCGGGCCCCAAACCCAAATTTTTTATTAGAACTAGCTTTTAATCGTTTTGGATTCTGATTAGAAGATCAGATGATATTTGTATGTCTGTATGGTGATAGTAGAGAACTAGGATTCCAAGAGATTGTGAAGAGTGTTATTGTCATTCCCGCATTAGGTGGTTTCAAAGCAGGAAATTGTTCCTGCAAGTTTATGAAAGGGAGAATTTATTTCTCACCCATTCCATTGATAGAAGAAGAAGACTAGAGGAGACAATCTAATAATTCTAAAGGGGAATTTATTACATCTAGTATCAATTCCTAAGAGGCACTGCAGAGGAGGCTCTGTGAAGACACAATTTCAAAATGCAGAGGGTGATGGAGGAATCATAACTTTGTGCGAATTTCAGGCCATGGGAAATAAAATGAAGAGATTCCTGAACAGTGATGTCAAATAGCTTTGTAATCATGAGGCTTCAACAAGAAGAAGAAATAACAGAAGAGAATGTTGGAGTCAAATTATTGAAAGTAGTTATGGGAGCCAATTCAAAGTAAAAAACAAATGTAGCTTCATACAATGGGAGCCTAAATACAAAAGAATTGATTGAATTGATTAATGTGATGGACAATTGATTATGAAGAAGTTCCCCATAAGAAGGTAAAATTCTGTAGGTCACAAAGTTGAAGGACATGCTTTATTTTCTATACAGTATAAAGTTCAAGGAGAGAGAAAGAAGAACAAGCAACCAATTAAAAGCACACAGGATGGTTGCAAAATTGAAAGGTAAATTTTTACCTAAAGATTATCAACTTGCCTTCTATAGACATATGCAAAATGTGATACATAGATTGCTAACTGCAAGAGAATGCACCAAAGAGTTCTATAAGGTGAATATTAGAGATGGTTATACTGAAGATAGATCTGAGAAGGTAGAAAGGTATGCAAATGGTCTCAGAATGGAGATCCAAGATGAATTGAGTCTCTTATCACCAAATACAATGGAGGAGGCATGATGAAGGTGTCCCTAGCTGGTGGAAGAGAAGTTTCTAGTAGAAAGAAGTATCTGTGAAGAGGAGGGCTATCAAGCCTACAAAGCAGAAGTACACTGTGGGAGAACATGTTTTCAACCTGAAGGGAAGAAGTTTATAGATCAAATCAACAAGAACAATCCTTAAGAGGAAGAGGAAGAGATTTCATAGGAAAGAGATATTTTCAGAGAGTTTCAGGATAAGGAAGTTAGATGTTATACATGTGGTAATATAGGACACATGTCATGGGATTTTCTAGAGAATGCTGCAAGACAGGGAAATGTACAGATTGTACAAGCTAAAAATGAAACTACAGAACATGAGGAAAATGTTGAGGTTCCAGAGGCGGGAGAAGTCCTACTGATGAGAAGGATTTTTCTGACGCCAAACAAAGAAGTACATGAACCAACATAGAGGAAGAATTTATTTAGAACAATGTACAAAGAAAAAGGTAAGTGTTGTAAATTCCATATTGATAATGGAAACACTGATAATTTGGTTTATGTAGAAATGGTGGAGAAATTAGGATTGCAAAAGGAGTCACATCCAACTCCATATAAATTCTCCTCGGTTGCGTTAAAGGACACCAAGTGTTGGTGAGTGAACAATGCACAGTAGAATTTCATATTGGGAATTGCAAAAATCAAGTCTTATGTGACATTATAGCCATGGATGTTTTCCATGTTTTGTTACAAAATTTTGAAGCATAAATGTGATGTGGTGTACAATGGCAAAGAGAATACCTTCGGATTGGAGAAGGAAGGCATGAAACATACTCCTATCCCAAGGATGAACATGTAGAGGAACAAACCATTTCAAAGATATTTTTGGTCAAGGAAAAGGAATTTCTGAAGCACATCCAAGAATAAGAGGTAAGTTTTGTTGTACTTGGTAAACCTAGAGTTGTTTTAACGAACACCAAAATGGATGATTTGCCTATTGAAATTCATAAATTGTTGGAGGAGTAGGTTGATATTATAGTTAATGATTTAACAAATGAATTCATACATAGATTTGATCCCTCGTAATGCCCAAATAAAGCAGCCTTTTACAAGGATGAATCCAATAGAGAATGGAAGAAATTAGGACCCGCCACGAATTGATGAATAAATAGTCAGAGATAGTTTAAGCCCATGTGTTGTACCCACAATTTTAAGCCCAAAGAAGGGAGGAGAATGGAGAATGCACAAATTCTAAAGCCATAAATAAAATCACCATCGTATCGCCTTTACCAAGAATGAATGACTTAATGGATTGTTTGAGGGGTGCCAAGTAGTTTTCAAAGATTGATTTAAAGAGGAATTCGCCATATTTAGAATAAGGGAAGGTGAGTGGAAAACAACCTTTAGGACAAACAATGGATTGTATGAGTGGTTGGTTATGCCTTTGGTCTAACTAATGCACCAAGTAATTTATGACTTCTATGAATGAAGTATTGAAAGAATTTATAGGAAAATTTGTCATTGCATATGATATTCTCTATTTTTAGTAAAACAGAAGAACATGTTGTCTACTTGAACTATTCCAAGAAGTCACATCGTGAAAAACTCTTAATAAAACCTTAAAAATGTTTTTTTATGAAAATTAAAATTGGTTTATCTTTGGGTTTTGTAATTTCACAAGAAGGTTTAAAAATTGATCCAAAGAAAGTGAAAGCTATTACAGAATGGCCATCTCTAAGAAGTATATTTGAAGTTAGAAGCTATCATGGATTGGCTAGTTTCTATAGGAAATTTATAAGAAAATTTAGTGGTATTTGTGCTCCAATATTGGAAACCATAAAAAGAGAGAAACAACCATTTAGATGGACTGATGCAAATTAAAGGGGATTTACATTGTCAAGGAAAAGATCACCGAGAAACTCATATTATTCCCTCCCAGATTTCAAAAAAATATTTATAGTTAGATGTGATGCCAGTGGGACAACGGTTGGAGGTGTTTTGAGTCAAGATGATAGGCCAATTTCTTATTTTAGTGAAAATGAATGTACAAAAATAAATACTCTACTTACGAGAAAGAGTTTTATGCAGTAATCTAGGCTCTGAAGAAATGGGGGCATTATCTTATGCCTAAAGAGTTTGTTTTATATTCTAACAATCATGATTTACAATTTATAACTAAGGAGGAAAAATTGAACCGTAAACCTCAAGTAAATGGGTAGAATCTTGTGCATACTCTTTTTTTCATTAAAAATATTTATGGAAGTGTTAATAAATTTGCATATGCTTTGAGCAAAAGATGTGTTTGATTTGTAGAAGTTCCAGAATGTTCTAGGGTTAGGAACACTTCAAACATATGCACCTCAAGATGTAGATTTTAAGGAAGCATACAAAGCATGTTGTCATCCAGTTCTTAGAGATCAAATTCCTTGGATGGATTTCATGATGCAAGAAGGGTTGTTGTTCAAATACAATAAATTGTGCATTCCAAAATGCTCAACAGAGGGAGAATTGCCTTTGCGTGAGAAGCATAGGAGGACTCACTGTCATTTTGCAATAATAAAACTTATGCCTACTGAGTAACTTTATTTTGGCCAATAATGACGATCGAGGTTCAAAAGTTTGTGGGAAAATGAAAAGTTTGTCAACATGATAAAGTTAGACATCAGAATACAGGTTTATCTCATCCATTGCCAATTCCAGAAAGGCCATGGGATGAGTATGGATTTTGGTTTTAGGACTCAAGAGATCATAGGGTAATGATTCTATTTTTGTCATGGTAGATAGATTTTCTAAAATGGCACATTCAATACCATGCCAGAATACAAATGAAGCTACACACATAGACAATTTGTTTTTCAAAGAAGTAGTAAGATTACATGGTCTTCCTATCAACATAGTTTCAGGAATAGATACTAGGTTTGTTGGACACTTCTCGAGGACATTGTGGAAGAAATTGAGAACTATACTCTTAATTTTAGTTCAACCTACCCTCCTCAAATACATGGTCAAACTGAAGTTAAAAATAAGAGTTTGGGTAATGTATTGAGAATTATGGTAAGTGAACATCCTAATGAGTGGGATTTAGCTTTACCATAGGATGAATTTATAATGACTCACCCAATAAAAGTATAAGGTTAATTCCTTTTAAGATTGTCTGTGGAGTCAATTCAAGAGTAGTATTTGAGCTCATAGATTTAGGAAAAATGGAGAAGAGAAGTGCAAATGCAAAATATTTTGCTACAACCATGCGTATGTTGCATGAACAGGTTAAAGGACAACTATAAGATAACAGCTTCAAGTACAAACATAAGGAAAATTTGAAGAGAAGGGAAGTTATTTTGAAGAAGGTGACGGGCATTGGCACATTTGAGGTAAGAGATATTTTCTAAAGGAACCTACAATAAGTTAAAAGTTAAAAAGATTGGGCCTTGTAAAATTTTAAGGAATTTTTCAGCCAATGCTTATGAAATTGAACTTCCAACAAATACGGGAATATCTTCTATATTTAATGTAGCAGATATGTATCCTTATACATAACTTGAAGCAGAGTAGTTAACAAATGGTCTGGATAGTAATAAAGGGCATCAAATTGAATGGAAGAAGCAAATTCCTGCAGAGAGAAAGTTGCAAATGGAAAATATTTTGGATACCAGATTGTTGAAGAAGACAAGAGGCCAAGAGTACTATGAATATCTAGTTAAATGGAAAGATCATCCAACAGAAGACGCTTACTTTAAGTAATCAAGGTAATTCATATAGAAAAGTGGCAGTACTATAGAGGAACTCATGAACAAGAGTTAATGATTTTCTTCTGACCCAAGGAGTCTGATTTAGGAGCATAGGCTCAAAAACAAATTCATCATTGGCTTCTCTATCAAAATCCAATCTACTAAAGAGAGTTGGTTCTCTTAATTTTTGTTCTATTTGAATTAGAAGTCCTGAATAGTAAATCAAGGATCTTCAAATCCTCTTATCTTATGTAATAGGGATAAGATTAGATAGGGTTGCTTGGATATTTAGGAAAGTTTATAGGATCTGAGTTGGATAAGTTAGTTCAACCCAGGTATTTTGGATCTGATAATAATTTAGTTATGTATTTAATCCCATTGAGGCCATCATATTAAGGGGGGATGAGTTAGATGAATTTTGAGCAAAGTAAACAAAAGAAGGTGTGTTTTAGTATGAAATTCTCACCCCCAGAGCTTCATGATGTATGAGTTGAATTGTGGCTTCGTGAATGAATTGTGTATTCTTCAAAGGTTATCATAATCGATTGGAGGAAAGAACCCATAAGTGTTTCTATTTATTTTAAAAGGTCGAATTCCTATTTCTGTTCAAATTCCATTATCATATGCTTCTGTATGCAAAATAAAGTCTATATTAGAATCCACAGATATAGTTTAAAGAGTACCAAGTCAGGAAGGGGATCTTAGTTTAACACTAGATCAATGATCTAGTTCACTACATAAATTGTAAATGTCTGAGAGTTATCACCGAGACCCAAACCCACAAATTTTATTAGAACTAGATTTTAATCGTTTTGTATTTCGATTAGGAGATCAGACGGTATCTATACGTCTATATGGTGAGAGTAGAGAACTAGGATTCCAAGAGATTGTGAAGAATCTATGTCATCGCCTAAGATTGTTGTTGTTGTTTCTTTTGTTGAAGACGGCCTTGGAGAGCTGCCCATAAAAAACTCTTTTACACAAGATTTTTTCTCTTTTCGACAACAACAAGGGTTAGATATCGATTAGCTTACTTGAAATATGTAAACTTTCCTATCTATTTCTAATTTTCCGAGATCGTACAAGGCACAGGGAATAGAGAAAACATGCATATCCAAAAGAGTAGCAACCTAGAAATAAAAAAACATAAAATGAAATAAACTCAAATAATAACTCTGCAAAAATTTGGGGTAAAAGGTCATGATTCGAGTTTATACTCCGTGACCGGACAAATGGTCATATCTGGGAAATAGCTTCCTTTTGGAGGAAAACAAAAAGAGTTCTCGATCAAACAGAGGCCCTGTATCTAATGGAACAACTCTGCCCAAAAAATGCAATGAAAATGGTAGAAACAAGATACAAGGAAACACGACTTCATAATATCGATCGACAATGTGAGCGGGTCTTCATATGCGCTCTAGTACCATATACTTGAAAATACATGTATTCCAATAGAGGAAGAACACCTTTCAATAACCACTCAAAACAACTGCATCAAAGATCAACACAATGATATTTTGATGTGGTAAAATCCCCACTGTGGGGAAACATCCACATTCCTAGCCAATGTGGCCATTTCAATTCAATTTATTAATGCAAAAGAAGATTACAGAGAGATTTACAAAAGATTTTCTGGCTAACCTAATTCATCGAAAAATGTTCCTCTATGCTCTTTTTTAAATAGAGATCATGAACCACTCAAGTGTTAAGCCACGCATCATCGCAGCCATTAAGATCGTGAGGAGAATATGAACCATCGATCACTCTATGTCGGTAACAAATCATGGATCGGTTTAATTTCCTAACTACAAATGCATACTAATGCATACTTAAAAGAAATACACTAAGAAACACACTTTACCCCAATTTATTGTTAGTAGACTGCTGATCTTGAACTAACTCCTAAGTGTCTAAATATCCCAACAATACACATTATGTTGAAAAAGGTAAAGAGTCATTGGTATGCAAGTTAAAAAAGTCTTTATATGGTCTCAAATAGTCTCCCAAGAATGTGGTACCAAAAGTCTGATTCTTTTTGTGTTGGGATTAGGATTTCTGAGATCCAAATCAGATCAATGTATGTATTACAAACAAGATGGTGGTCATTTCCTTATTATCACTCTATATGTAGATGATATGTTTTTTTTTTTTTTTTTTTTTTTTTTTTTTTTTTTTTTAATTTTTTTTTAGCACAATTTGATATGAAGGACTTTGGGGATACAAAATATATATTAGGAATGGATATCGAGAGATATGAGAAAACAAAAAAGTTTGGCTGGATTTAGAGTAAGCATGTAAACCTTTGCTATAGGTTTTCACATGACAGATTACAAACCTTTGAGTGTTTTGATTTTTGTGGGGACTAAGATTTCAGTTGAACAATGTCCTACAACACCTGCAAAGATGGAGGATATTCCTTTTATTCATTATACTAGTGCAATTGGTAGTTTTGATGTATGCAATGGTCCTCAGACGAGTAAAATTGCCTAAGCAATGGGAGTATTGAGTCAGATTCATGTATTAATCCCTTGACATGAACATCAGTTGAAGGAAGAGGGCTATAAGGTATTTGTGAGGTATTTTTTAATATTCCATTTTCTATCATTGTGATGTTTTATGGGACCCACACTCACTGGATATACAGAGCTATGTTGATTTTTATTGGGAAGGGGATGTAGATAGAAAGATATCTAATAAAGCATATAATGTTCTCATGGTTTGTGGAGCAGAGCTGATGAGCAAGAAACATGTTTTTTTCTCTCCACTGTAGATGCAGAGTATATTGTAGCTACCCATGCCTGTAAGGAGTCCATTTGACTTATGAAATTGTGTTCAAAAGTAGGGCTAAGCCAACGAGATATTACAATTCATTGTGATAGTAACAATGCCATTTGTTTGGCTAAGAAACCCAACCTTTCATTATGGATTACGGTGGAGGATGGAAATGTGATACTAGAGAAAGTCGACACTTTGCAAAATGTTGTAGATACATTGATGAAACTGGTGAGCATAGGTAAATTCAAGTGGTGTCGCGAGTCGATGGGCCTTATGGGCCATGGAAATTAACTTGTAGTTTGATGCATTCTCCCTTGTACACTTGCAAGGTATATGACAAGTGTGGGAGAATGTTGGGACATGTGTCATACACCTTGTAGTGATATAGTGGATGAGGATAAATGCAGAGCTACAATGGAGCAAAGAATAGCAGAGCGTAGTGGAGCAGAGAATAAATGCAAAGTTGTAGTGAAACAATGCAAAGCTATAACATGGAGCAAATGCATAGTAGTGGCAGAGGATAAATTCAGAGTAATGGAATGTAGAGAATAAATGTAGAGCAGTGGCATGGAATAACTTGTTGGTGGTTTCTAGCAAGTAGAAATGGGAAAACATAATTGGTTTATGGTTTTATTTATGCTTATTTATTTAGTGCTAGGGCTAGAGGAAAATTGTGTAAGTTTTATCTTATTATTATGCTGTCAAATTCTCCTGCACGATGCTACTGCTAAACACTCTTGTTGAGAGCACATAGACTCTATATTGTAACTATTTAGTTGTTAAATAATACATTGAGTGTGCTTTAGAGTGAGGTTTTTCTCCCACAAAGGTTTTCTCTAGGATATCGTAAGGTCTTATAATTTTATCGATATTTTATTTGGTTGAATTGTTCTATTTTTTTTGTTTCTACACATTCTTCTTTCATGGAATTGTTCTATTTTTTGTTCTACACATTCTTCTTTCATGGAATAATGTAGGAAGCATATTTCACACCTTTGCTTCCTTTCAAACATTTATTATTTTCAATATAGAATAATATTTTCTATAAACAAAAAGATAAAGTATCCCAAATTCAACAAAGAATGTCCCTATACTCTTAAAATCAGCTCACATGAGAATGCAATATTTAAAATCTGTTTTGAGCCAAGATGTTAGTTTTTTGACACAGATACTAGCATTGGAGAAATTGTTTGTTCTATCTCTGTTACAGATATAGTGGTTGTACAAGATGAAATTAGTGGCAAGGTATATATCCTAAATTTGCAGATTAGAATGAGTTTGTATTCTTTTAAAATTTTGGCTGTGAATTTTTGTTTTGCTTTGCATATTGACATTGTGATAAGAAAAACAGTCAAAATGCTCAAATTGTTTTGTGGGAAAGATTTGTACATATTTGGTGGTACATATGCTCACCAACATTTTTTTTTCTTTTTTCTTTTCCTTGTTTCCTGTGACTTTGGTAACTCAACCTTGTTTCCTGTGACTTTGGTAACTCAACCTGAAGGACTTGAAAATTTACAAACCAAAGTTTTATTTTTTAAAAGCAATAAATAAAGTTACAAAATTGGAAGTAGTCATTAGGCCTAGAAATATATACAACACTTCTAGATAGGGGTTGTACTTGCAGATGTTTTCTTGGACATCAGGTTTCTGCCGATGTACAATGACAAAAGTTGATTTGTGCCAAAACTAATCGTAATTTGTATTTCTCTATGTTGCATTCAATTTCGTTGTCAGGGGGACTGCGAGATGACATGAAAGATTTCGAGGAAGGCTAGAAGGTATCCCATATTTCTGGACGACCTGTAACTGGGATGGCATTTTTTACCCTTGAAAATAGATCCTAAAACCTAGGAATATGATACAATTCAATACAATATAACACGTCCAAAAGACTTTATCTATATTATATTAAAACCACCTAAAAAAATTACCAAACATGTAGAGGGTAAAAGAATTTACCAAACATGTAGAGGGTAAGAGAATCATGTAGAGGGTAAGAGAATTTACAATCATGGTAATCAAAACTGTTGTTGCGATTATCATTTTATTCCCATCACAAAACATGCTACATATTATTCCGGCTTGAAGGATACTCAAACTTTTTGCACAAATTAAATATCAGGTTGTGCAAATTAAATATCAGGTGGGTATAAATAATGTAATCACCACGCTATATCCTATTATATAACAAAACAATAACACAACATAATCATCTTCTTCTGTTATACATTGACATTTATTGCAATACACGTACTGCCATTATCATTTAGATCAATGTGCACAATAAATCGTTTCTGATATTCAACAGGGACATTACCACTGCAGTAGTACTTGTTTTATTTACATATATGACATCATCATTTGCCCTATAAACTATTAAGGCTGGATTAAATAAATTCATTTGTTAAAAGTAATGTGATTATTATAGACTATCAAACATTGATTAAATAAACTAATTTGTAATAAATCGTTTCTGATATTCAACAGGGACATTACCACTGCAGTAGTACTTGTTTTATTTACATATATGACATCATCATTTGCCTTATAAACTATTAAACCTGGATTAAATAAATTAATTTGTTAAAAATAATGTGATTATTATAGACTATCAAACATTGATTAAATAAACTAATTTGTAAAAAGTATTGTGATTAAACTGCATAATAAATAATTATGACTAATTCAAAATCATACAATATATTTTTTATTTTTTAAAGTTATTTATTTTATTTACATATATGACATCATTTGCTTTATAAACTATCAAACATAGGTTGAATAGAATAATTTGTAAAAAGTAATGTGATTAAATTGCATAATAAATAGTTATTACCGATTCAAAATCATACATAATTTTTGAAATTTATTACATTATTTGAGTAATATTATATTGTAATTAAATATAATATAATATATGGATTAACATTTATTAATAATAAATATTAATAAATGGTAAGGGTAAGATAAGTGGAAATTTTTTCTTCGAAATCATGAATATAGTTATGTTTGATAGGTTTTATCTTAGTCTGAATGGTAGGGAACAGTTAAAAGAAAGAGTTGATCAGAATAAATTTGATAGAAATAGAGAAAGATATGTTGTTCCTATGCATAGAAATAATTTTTGGACTAATAAGTGGATGCAAGAACCTAGAAAGAATTTTTGCAGATTGCAGGTCCAG
Source organism: Picea sitchensis (assembly GCA_010110895.2). Lineage (NCBI taxonomy): Eukaryota > Viridiplantae > Streptophyta > Pinopsida > Pinales > Pinaceae > Picea > Picea sitchensis. The sequence continues at coordinate 12,658 of SNQJ01S0142897.1, forward strand.
CACTGTGATCCCAATGCACAGTACATGAAAGGTTGGGGATCGTTTAAAAGAAAGAGAGGATTGACACTATGTTATAATTGCAGACGACCAAGACATCTTGCTAAGGAATGCCCTGGTACAGGTTCTATTTATCTTTATTGTAAATTTATTGGTCATGAGGTTGAGGATTGTTCAAGAATGATTTCTAAAGTTGAAAAGATGAACACGAGACAAGAAAACTCTGAAGAAAGTCAAGAGGCTAAGAGAATGTTGGGGAATCATAAACAGAAAGAGTCAGAGACTATGCTAATACAATTAAAAGAAGAAATGGATGATCACAGATACATCAGTTTATGAGAGATCCTGAAAGAAAAACAACGCATAGTTACAAAAATAAAAGACTTCGACATAGACTATGTATTGGATGAAGAAACACATGTGAATATTATGCCAGAAAGCACTTGGAAAATTTTGGGAAAGCCTGCTATGATACCTTCATTGGGAAGGATAGGCTTGTTTAAAGGAAAGATGATAACCCTATGTGGAAGAGTTACTAATATACCTATGATTTATCATGAAACATCGACATAAGAGGACTTTGAAGTTATTATGTTTATTGAGAACAACGCCCCTTTTCCACTTTTATTAGGAAAGACCTGGATTGAGAAGGATCAGATTAGAAGGAAAGCAGAGGAGAAAGCTACAAAACAGAAAAAGCAAGAACTAAGGGACTTCATAACTAGAAAAATAGAGTGACTAATAGAAGAACAAGAGGATAAATCGAAGCAACAGAGGGCCAGAGAATTAGCTGTCAAAGTTGAAAGAACAAAGGAAGGCTTGAAGAACCTGTCTGTGCAAGAAAAAAGTATAGCCAACCCAGAAATAGTAAGAGAGGGGACATTAACCTCATAATCTGTAAGAGCACATCAGCAGTGTGAAGTCCTTTCACCAAGAGAGAATAAGAATACAAATGGTAAGAGGATTCCAGAAATTATTAGAGAAGCTCGAATTATAGGAAAGAAGGCCAGGAATCTTAATAAGAAGAAAGTTAAGCTATAGGAAGCTACATAAAACAGAAGGAAGACTTCACAGGAGGCAGATCTACAGAACTTGAACCTCGCCAGAATAACATAACCATGCAGAATGGGACTTTTCCATGGTGAAGCTATATGACCGTTGGAGGCGCCCCGACCGTTAGAATGATGCCCTGAAACAACTAGAAAACACAGTTATGAGAAAATGGACCATTGCGACCGTGCCATAATGGACGGATTCACATTGATGGATGCATTCTTGCCCGTTGGATGAATCTGTTACGACGCTTGATTATTTAACCCATCGGACGTTGCACTAGGACCACCTTTTTTCCACCCGTGATTATTCGAGATACCAAAGAATCCATTGTATCACATTATGCTTTCTAGACCTCTCCATCCATTTGATTACCTCGCTTGTCCGTTCATCTACCCGATCTATTTGGTTACAAGTGTGAATGTCGGGTGAACCTAGCGCATTAGAGAAGTCTGTGGAGGAGATTCTTGTGGATCTCATGGTTGAGAGAGTTATGTCTGTAGGAATACAAGAGTCGTCGATTGGGGGATTGCAAGCATTCCCCTCGATTGGACTTCATTCTAGCCGTGCTACTGAGAAGCGAAGAAAGCACCGCGACGATCTGGCTAATGCGAAGCAGATCCCGTCGGTCTTGCCAGATTATATACTACCTTTGGCTGGCGGGGTTAACCGCAACAACATCCCACATGATTTTGAGTATATGTTGATCACTAGGTACATCCCGAAGGGGATACGCGTAGTTGGACCCCAGTTAGGATAGATCCCAGCCTTGAACAACAACGAATTTAACCTCGACGACAGAAAGAACTACGCCATGCTCGTGCCCCATTGGTATTTGATGAAGATGATTGGGAAGAATCCACGCATAGTCTCCCAGCTGTGGATTAAGGAGCTCGCGCAGTAAACGATATTGAATGTAATGAAGATCCCTCACTTCCACCGACATCAGGAGGTTAACGCTTGCGTTAAAATCCTCTTGTCGTGCTACCATGGAGGATATATGTGGCTCGACAAACGCATCACTGTGGATCCAACGCTGATCCGCCTGATCACAGGACTGAGCATGCAGGGACCGGACCCTCAACAGTTCTATCCAGGGAATACTTTAGATCGCTCCATGACACAATGCATAAAGGAGGATTATGGCGATGTAGAAAAGGGAAAGCGAAGCTACAAGGTAGCCTCTACCAAGGATGGCGCAGTGAGCCTCGCTTGCCAACTTATAGCTAGCAATATTGTCAGAAAGAACTGTTTGACACATGTTATTGGGTTCATAGTGGACCTCACTGGGAAGTGCGTAGAGGGTATGAAAATGAACTGGGTGAGTTACCTCGTTAACGAACTCGAGAAAGACTATCGTGAAGCACAGGATCATGGGTATGAATTCCATTTTAGTTGGTTATTTATAGTAATTGCATTTTTCGCTTGGCATATGCCGGAAGGAGCGACATTTTCAGAAGTTGACCCATCAGAGTCGTTGGCCGCAAGGTTCCTCACTTTGTGGTATACAAATGATATGTCGAAGAAGTGGCAGTTGAATGCTATGTTTCATGCTTACTACCAGCAACTGAAGCATGCTATTGAGGCATTCCCACACATGACACCGAACACATTGCACCAATACAGACCGCTAGTGAATTTCCATGCAAATCAACACTTTATCTATATCACTGCAAGTAGGGATGAAAGCAAGGAGGAGTTGTAGTCATATTATAAGCTGACCGACAAAGATATGGAGGAGATCACCAAAGAATGGCCAAAAAATTTCCTTGTACCAGTTGAATATGCAAAGCTATTTGACGCGGAAATCATAGGAAGCCCCTTGGTCACCCGTGTCAAGCATATCAGGCAGAGCAGCGCGAAGAAAAAGAAGAAAAATGTAGAAGTCCAAGAAATTGATGAGGAGGACAGTGCCTTTGCTGAAGATGGATTTGGCTTGCCAGAAGGAGGAGGAGAAGACCAAGGCAATGGACAAGGAGGAGGGGATGACAGAGACACACAAGAAGAAGGTGAAGCTACACCATCGAAGGACCCCCCTACTGAGGCATAAACATCAATAAAAGGAAGGTTTCCCCGCACAAACCTTTGGCAAGAAAGAAGACATGTGCTAGTAAGCCCAAGATGAAGGCCACACTCACAGTGGACGACGTCAATCTAATCATCACAACCGTGGAGGATGCTTCAGAGGATATCTTGCAATGATATGGAGTTGATGGAGATCCAACAAGCCATCCATTCAAGTCATGCAGTACCTATTGCGCCCTCTTCGTCGAAGATTGCAGAATTGGGGGATGATCCTGCCCAATTACGAAGAAAAGCAGATGCAATAGAGGATCGGATTCGTCGAGTCCACGAAGAGAAGGATAAGGCTACAAAAGCCTTGAAGCAAGAAAAAGGAGGTCGTGGAGAAACTATGAGTTACGCAGTCCTGTGTAACCGCCTATGAGAAGGAGAAAGATGAAATTCGAGCGATGTTTGAGGAGGACAATACGAAGATATAGAAAGAAAAAGACCAGCTGCTCACAGAGCAGACTGTGGTCAAAGAAGCGGTACTAAAGCACTTCGCTCTGTGATGGGCTTGGCACAGGAGGAACTAGAGTTAGTCGAGATGCAAGTGGGGAAGCTCGCTGAGGCCATTCAACAGCTTCAAGCAAGGATAACAGAATTAGAGCTCCAAGCAATACCGAGCACTCTGCAGGAAGTACACAACCAAAGGGAGGAAGCCGCTAAGAGCGCAGTCCGAAAAATCAAGGTCCTCGCCTTAGAATGTAAGAAGTTGAGTGATCAAAGTGTGCAAACCTATGAATGCCTCACAGAAGATCCTGAGCTCAGGAAAATGGAAGCACAACTCCAGGAGTCACAACAACAGGCATCCACCGTGCAGGTGCATATGAAGCTACTCACTACAGTTGAGCGAATGAAGAGATCACAGGAGCAATGTGCAGTCCAACAACAAATTACTGCCATCCAGA
>SNQJ01S0142898.1:0-21743 GCA_010110895.2 Picea sitchensis
TCCATGTTTCATGATTAAAGAAGGTTATAGGAGACAAGATCCCAGTTCAAACTATATTTCCAGAACTTGACAAGGAAGGAAAAATCATAATGGATCTTGAAGCCATCACTAACACAAGAATTCACCAACTGAGGAATAGATCCATTTCAGAGTATCTCATTAAATGGAGGAAACTAGCAGCTGAAGATTCCACTTGGGAAGATGAGTCTTTTATATAGAAGCATCAAAATTTACTCAATTATTGCATACAACACTTGTCTCAAGGGGAGGGGCATGTTAAGCCCTAATATTGGCTTATTACCCCTTAATTGGGGCATATTACATTAGTAATGTTATTTTAGTTATGTCAGCTTATTCCATTAGTTGTAATTATACCTCCTAGTCTCCTATATATACCAAGGTGACATTTTCATTTGGAATCATCTTGTACTTGAACATTTAAGTGGGGTAAAAGGAGGTTTCCCCCCTCAAAGAGGCTTATTATTTGAAATTATCTCTTTTTCAAGGTGTTGAGTACTTTTTTTGAGGTTTTTCTATGCTATATTGATATTTGGTTCTTAACAAAGACAAACTTGATGCCACCCTAATATTGTTCTACATAGTGCAAGTGTTTCCATGGGATTGGTTCTCTAGACTGAGTTCTTCCCATAGTGTTGGTAGGCCTCCATGCAACTCTTGATTGGTTTCCTTTTTGGTTCCTTCCTGGTGCATAAATATAGTGATGCTCACGCCCTTGTCTTGATGACTTTTGTTTCTCTATATGATGTGGATGGTGATACAAAACAACTCTAGGAATCATGTCTTTGTTCTTTAAATATGCAACACATTGTGCCCTTGAGTCAATGACCTCCTTATCTTCTATATTGTGTCCTTCTCCTTTTGTATATTCTTCCTCTTATTCAACTTTCGAATCTGCAGTAACTTATTTATTTTTCCTCATAGGCCCTTCTTGCTTACTAAGAGATACATCCTGCAATGTAATTTTCTTTTTCGTGCACCAAATTTTTAGAAACTTCTTTTGCACATTAATATTAATTGTGCCAATTGAGTCCATCCAAGGATATCCCCAAACAATATCCACATTCTCCATAGCTATAGCATGAAAATCATAATGCAACAATATTATCCATAGTGATCTTTAAATCTTTAAAAAAATGAATATTTTGACCCTCAACTTATGTTCTTTGGACATTCTTTGTAGCAACATGCAATCTATTAACCAACTGAACATTGATAAAATTTTGTTGGCAACTAGGGTTAACAGAAACAATTACATTTTCTTTATGAATACAACCATGAACTTGTAATACAAATTTTCCACATGAAAATAAACCCTTGGTGCTCCCTTTATCGGCATGAGACCATTTATCTAAAAGTAATTTTTCAAATGCTTCATCAGAAAGTGTCATCATCTTGGTAGGGTCTAATGATTTCCACCATATCCTAGCATAATCAATGAAACCAAAGGGTAACATAAATTTCCAATTTTTCCGAATTGAATTCTCATATTTTATAATTTATTCAATACTAGTGCCATCATATTTTCTTGTAAAATACATCTTGCTATGAAAAACCCAAAAATATATTTAGGATTTGGAAAAATTAATTGCGCAGCCTTTTTCCGGAAAAACCCTGAAATGGTTGAATTTAAAATGTTCATAACTTTACTTCCCGGACTCCGTTTCGACTGATATTTTTTTGAAATTGGGTATTTATCCAGGAGGAATTCAAACATCTAATTATTTTCTACAAATTATGATAAGAAATTTTTAGAACTAAGTCTAAAGTGCGCCTCCCCCTTTTTTCCTTTGAAAAAATATGCAAAATGACCGAAAAATTTATTCCCTTCTTTGGCCAAGGAAAGAGCTCTGATACCAAATGTTGTATACCTCAATATATCTGCAATTATACTTTAGAAAAAACTCTTAATCTCAACAAGAATAAACCAAAACATTCACCAAATATTCAACACAAGAAACAATCAAAACCCTTGAGGTAGGGTAACACCATATATTATTCCTTATGGAAGGAATTCACTCCTCAAGCAATACTTTCTTGTTACAATAACAATATTCTCCACTATGCTCCAATATATTGCTTACACTTCTTAAATAACATTCTTTATCTTCTAGGAACATTATAGAGAATGAATCTTCTAGAAATCATATTTATTATATCTAACTACCATAGTGGACCTTATTTAATAATATAGTGGACCTAGTCCACCTTAAATTGAATGTCCTCCACTATTAATACATAACCACATTCCCATTGGGTACCTCCCTAGGTACCCCATATTACCTCCCTAGGTATTCTAAAAGAGCACTTTCTCTTTTTTCTTATGAAGTAGAGTACAAGACATCTAAGGAATAAACTAAAGAAGCAGTGTGGCTCTGGCATGTTCTTACTGAGCTCAGACTAATTTAGAATGCTCTTACTGAGTTGTTGACCAAAAATTGGTTATCTATATTTTCCCACTCATGGTATAATAAAAAATTGATATCAGAAAAAGAAATATTTTGAACTGTTTTAAGTTCATTGTGTATCCTTCTATCTCATCCTTGTCACACATTTCACAGATTCAAAATCCAAATCTGTATGCCCAAGATATTTGTAATTTTATCGAGAAGTGTGACAGAGAGATTGCAAAAAGAATTGAAAAATGGAAAGAAGAATTTTTCTAAGTATGTTGCACCTTTCCTCTCAATTTTCAAATTTTTGACTAATTACTCTCCTCACTTAGTCATTTCTCTCACTTTCCATCTCCATCCATCTCCACACTTAACCATTTTCTTCTCTTATCCCTTCACCTATTTTCATACTTTCATCCTATACTTAGTCATTTTTTTCATTTTCTGATTGCTCTCATATTCCCTTCATTTCTCATTCTTAGCCATTTTTCTACCTTCCATTCCTTACTCTCCTCTCTCTTACTCTCCTTTCCATATACATATTTCCTTCTTCCACTCTCATTCAATACTTAGTAATTTTTACCTCTTCCACTCTCATTCTATACTTAGTCATTTTTCCCTCTTCCACTCTACTCTACTCTCCTTCCTCACTACTCTTATTACTCTACTCTCATACTTAATCATTTTTCTCTTTTCTCTCTTCATTACTCTCCTCTCCTTTCCACATTTAACCATTTTTATTTCTTACACTCTACCCTCTATACCAAATATTCCATACTTATCCATTTCCACGTTCACATTCATATTCTCATTTTCCATTTCATTTTCTTATTTTCCGTTTCCATATTTCATGTAACTCCATGAATTTCTCATATTATTTTAATCTTATTTCTCTTGTCCTAAGTTTTATGTAAATATATCCAAATGAAATGTGGCAAGTGACTGGATGATGATTGGATGTGATGTGTCATACATATATAGGTTGACTGGGCGATGACTAGGCAATGACTTGGCGGCCAATCTATTACTGTGAGATATATTTTCTAAGGCACTAAGAGTTAAGCTAAGGCATGGCTTCCATAAGTTCCTTTAATTCACATGAAAGATAAGGAAGGAATTTGCATTATAAAAAAAATAAATTCAACCACTACAGTGCATGTGAGATGGTAGTTTTAAAATAAAAGGAAAATTTAAATCAAGGGCTAAGAATGACCCATGAAATTAATCAACGATGGCTGAGTCACAATATTCTAGAAGCCATAACTTGAGCTCTAGGTGTCGGAACCATGAAAATTTTATACCGTTGGAAAGTTATTTCAACGAAGAATATGTTGGTATAGGTTAAAAGGGTTGAAAGTGACCACATTTTTCCTAGAAATTGAAATATCAGTAAGCTTCATGTTTTAATGGATCTGTGTGACAACTCAACTTCACGAGCTCATATCTTGAGATCCAGGAAATAGATTTAGGAAAATTTTATATCATTGGAAATATAATATGATTAAGATAACATATGAAATTATTTCCATCCCTGAAAAGTTGATTATCACTTCTATAAAATCAAAGTACAATCCTTCTCTTTTAAAGGACAATTAATTAAATTTTGAAAATAAAATTTTATTTAAAAAAAAAACAAAAAGAAAAGGACCCATTTTAAAGATACGAATGATAATATTGTGAAATCATTAAAAAAAAACTTAATGATGAATTAATAAAGAGAATAATTCAACAAGTAAAGTGTATGGGAAATTGAATAAAAGAAAAACCCTAACTATTCAAGTAGTTAGAAAATATAATTTTAAAAAGAGAAGAAGTGTTTCATCAAAGATTCTAGAATCAGAATTATCAGAGGGGCAGGGGAAGAAAATAAAAAGAAGAATAAGGTATGGCATTAGGTGTTCTATAGATTCTGTTATTTAGGAATTAGGTTTTCTTACAAGAGCACAAAATTGGAGGTTAGGTATCAAACCTATTCATTTTCAAGTTCCTATCAAGATCAGAAAAACTGTAATTAAAATTGTGAGAAATAACCCTCCCTCAACACCTCCTCTACATACGTCTCATATTCCATATCCTCTTTCATCACCTCCTTGTCAACCGAATATTGTGGTTGGATTACCGACAATGCCTTGGAAAAATCTGGGAGCAGTCAATGTTCCTGGAAATCAACATGATTTACCTAAAAATCCAGATAAATGGTTACCAAAATTTAATCTAGAATCAAAAAAAACTATTGATGATCATATCAACAAATTTATGCTAGTTGTTAATCTGAGAAGTATTGAGCATGAAGATGTTGTATGTAGACTTTTCCCATATACATTTGATGGAGAAGCTTCTACTTGGTATTTCTCATTACAAGCTGATTCCATTACCAATTGGGATACTTTCGAGGATTTATTCATTAAGAAATTTGGGGATGATAAGTCTTCATCTATTTTATTAGTAGAATTATCCAAAATTAGAATGGGTCCTAAAGAAAAAATCAAATATTCCTTAAACTTCTCAATAAAATGCTTGAAACATCCAAACCTGGTTTAGACATTCAGATTGAATTTTATTCGTCTACTTTACCAGTTTCCATTGCTATGTTTGTTAAACGTGCAAGTAAAAATACTTTGACTAAAGCAATGTACGAATATTTAGATGTAGAAAAATAAATATATAATATTTCAAGTAAATCTCCAAGTGAAGATTCAAGATCTTATATAACAACCAAGAAAGCAATTATCAAAGAATATAGGAAAGACAAAGTTGATTTTGATATGGAAAATTTATAGAAGGTCATGAAAAAATTATCAAATGAGATAGTTGATGTTAAAGGAAAACTAGCTAAAGTTTCAAATAAACCATTCAGGCCATTTTTAAAAAAGAATCCATAGATTCCACCTGGTGGCCAAACTTTGGAAGGAGTCAATGTTGATGAGGAAGAAGGAGAGGATAATGAAGAAGTTAAAGATACTAATGTATTTTGGGATATTAATGGAATTTTTTATGAAGATGATATAGAAGAATCACATGCTGCTCAAACCCGAAGTAAAAGTACATCTTGAACTTATGAGACTAATCCACCAACAAATACACAGCCTATAGAAAACAAGCCAGTATCAAAAAGTCTTGTTGTTGTTGAAAAAATTGATTATGATATTATAGAAGATATGAAAAAGACCAGAGAAAATATTTCCCTTTATGAACTAAGTAAACTAAAAGATTAAAAGAATAATTTATTAAGGGCTTTAGGAGTTTCTGAGAAGACACGTTCATCATCTACTACATTAGAAAGTAAAGAAAGAGTTTCAACAGTTCAAAATTTATCTTTTGAATTAGATATTGGTTCAATTCTTATAGGTGATATATGAAGGTCACATACTCCTCCGTTTATCCTCACTTTCAAAATTTTTAATAAAAATGTGCACAATTGTTTGGATGATTCAGGTGCATCTTCGAATAATGCCTTATTTAGTTTGTCTTCAAATTAATGAAAAACCACAAAAATCATCTATTCAAATTGTTGAATTAGATAGAACAAGGGTAAAAGTTTTGGGAGAACTGAAGGTTGTTTTAATCATATTATCATCTAATTCTAAATCTTTTCAAATAATAGATATTATCATTGTTGATATTCCAGATGCTTATGGATTAGTTTTAAGTCAAGAATTATTTGAAAAACTTCATGGATATTTATCAACTGATTGGTCTCAGCTTTGGCTCCCATATAATAGGAAACCTAATGAGATCTGTGTCAATAGGGAAAAACATATGAAACATAATGTGATAGATTCATATGGAGAAAATGAACCTGTGGATTTTGATAATAGCATTGTTAGGAATTACTCTATTGATTCTTATTTTTCAAATTTTAATGCGTAGGTTTCTCCTTTCCAACTTATGGATCAAATCTTATAGATTGAAAATTTCTCTCATACATATTTTTCTCGTTGTATTAATTTTGTAGATAATTATGTAAATTATCCATTTTGGAAACTTTATTTTGATGGATCTAAATCTAATGATCGTGTTAGTGCAGGTTGCATTTTAATCAGTCTTGATGGTGTAAAAACTATGTTAACATGTATATTGGAATTCCAGTGTACTAATAACACCGTAGAATATGAGGCATTAATTCAGGGTCTAAAGAAGGTAATCAACATGAAATTGCAGGTTATCTTGGTTTTCGGTGATTCAGAAATCGTTGTTAAACAAGTAAAAAATCAAATTCATTGTATTTCTAGTCATTTGAAACATTATCAACAATTGGCTCAAGATCTCAGTAGATAATTTTCTGCATTTAATATTGTTTTTATATCTAGAATGCAAAATGATAGTGTAGATCTATTGGAAAACATAGCTTCTAGACTTATTCCCCCTGAAGATTTTTCTCCAGATAGATTCTTTGTTGAGTTAATTTTTCGACCTTTTTTCCCGTTAACATAACAAATTGGTGAGTCTTTAATGACTATGCTGATATAATAAATTTTCTCTCTTTAGAGAGAACATGTGAAAATGATATCATTGACAAATAATCACACGATCTTGAGTTAAACAACTCTTTTCTTAAGGATAAAATCAAATATGAAAATATTGTTCCTAAATATGTTGTAAAATTAGAAGTTCTTTATGATTTAAAATACATATTTAAAAAACCCACAAATTGTAATACACATGGTTCTACCATGAGTGTGGAACTTATTAATCTAGGAACAGATCAAAATACTCAAAATTTCCATCATGGATTAGGTTGTTCTCCTTTTGAGAGAACAACTTTCATAAAGCTTCTTAAGAAATGCAAGGATGGTTTTTCATAGTCATATGATGACCTGAAAACTTTTGATACATCTATAATTCAACACACCATTCCTATGCTTTCAAATGAAAAACCAGTTCAAAAAATGTTAAGGAAAATTCATCATAATCTTGAAACACAAATTAAAAATGAACTTAATAAATTGCTTAAAGCAAAGATCATTTTTCTAGTAAAACATTCCAAGTGGGTATCAAATCTTGTGCCTGTAAAGAAAAATAACGGAAACATCCAAATTTGTATTGATTTTAGAAACCTAAACAAAGCTTCCGAAAATTATGATTTTCCATTACCTCCTATGGAACAAATTCTTCAATCAGTGTCAGGTTCTGAAATGATATCATTTTTAGATGACTTTTTGGATATAATCAAGTATTATTTCATCCTAATGATAGACTTGAAACTAATTTCAGAACTAAATGGGGAACTTACACTTATCAATATATGTCTTTTGGTTTAGTGAATGTAGGTGCAACTTTCCAACGAGTTATGGATATTGTTTTCCATGGTTTAATCAATAAATTTGTTGTTGTTTATCTAGATGACATAAAAAATTATTGTAAGAATCATTTGGATCATATTTCTCATCTTAAACAAATTTTTGAACAATGTCGAAAGTATGGGATTTCTTTAAATCCTAAGAAATCATTTTTTTCTCTTCAAGAAGGTAAAATTTTGGGATTTATAGTTTCTAAAGAAGATATTTCAATTGATCCTTCTAGAGTTAAAAGTATTTCTGAAATTCCTTTGCCTCATAGTAAAAAATCTATGCAATCTTTCCTTGGCCAAATTAATTTTGTGAATTGTAACAACCCTCCTAGATAAGGACATCTACTCAGTCAACCGGTGAAATTGTTTTTTGTTAAAGTGTGTGCGCGTGTGTAGAAGAACAACCCCCTCGACTCTACGTCAACACTGGAACCAACAGGACGCAAGTAAGACGAACACAATCAAGACGACCCGACATATCGTAGCGACAACAAGAAGCAAACTCCCCCGAACAGGAGGCGGGAAACTAACGGCTATAGGCAGAGACAGACACCAGGGGTTAGGCACAGTACTGTCACAGAACAAAGGAATCCGACAGTAGAGTCGCAGTAGTGGAACTGTGCCTTTAAACAGCCCGAGAACAGAGTCGCAGTAGTGGAAACTAAGCCTTTAAATATCCCGAGACTACTGATACGTGCCTGTAATGTGTTGTAAGAGTGGAACCCTGCCTTTAAGGGCCTGAGACTTTTGATACGGCACTGGATTTCTTCCACTGGATTACACATAGACAAAAATGCTAAGCTACAAGAGGTGTCTATATCCCACCGACACAATTATTACTTCATTTAATACAATAATACCACCTAAAGACTACAAATTGATGAACATAAGCACAACTTATTGCATTTTTCTAAAATTGCCTCTAAATAAGAAACGACATCCTTACCCTAAGGGTAAACCCCGACCTTACATTCTCCTTGTTGACTTTCCCTTCCTACCTGTTTATTACCATACATTCTAGTAACCGAACAACAATAGCTTTGCAAACTGCATCGCTATCATCATCACTTCAATTTAAACGAAGATTGTCCTTGCAATTTGGACTCCATCATGATCATTCTAGCGACAATTATTAACATTACGGTTGGCCTCATTATTAACATGCTAATTAAAACAATTGTTAATCTTGCAATTCAACTAGTGTTACCATGGAAACTAAGCAAAATTAATGTCAGTAAAGGAAGCATTTATCCTTAGCACCGTGAATTAACAACATTATCCCTGCATTGTAACCAAGTACCAATGTTGCACATTAACCAATATTTCCATACTTCCCATAACCTAACAAGTAATAGCAATGCAATACCATTCATTAACATTAACGATCAAATTAAGTCAATAATAACATTGCGAACCTAACATTCTTTTAACAAATAATAACATTCCATTAGTAATATTACTATTGTGATTACACAATTAATTCTCATTGCAATTCTACCTACCTCAACATTCACTCTAATAAATAACATTACTATTGTGATCTAAACTTATTACTTATCATTGCCATTCTTCCAACATTAACTTTCAATTAATAGTATAATTTATTGTATTAACTATTCCTACTACTGCAATTCAACTCCATTAATAAGATTCTTTCACTCATACTATTAATATTGCACTACCAACTAATATTTAAGCATTCCATTAATATGAACAGAGTTTATTTAAACCATCACCTAACATTGTAATTCAACTAGGGTTAACCTTCCAGTACATAGTATTGATATTGTGAATTAACATTTACTTAACATCTAATTTCTATCAAAGATTAACATTCCTAATATGAACAATTGCAATCAACAACTACTTAACAATTGCCATTCGACTAGTACTAACAATTCCCCTAATAATATTATTATGGCAATTAAACAATCATTAATTTTTTTTTGCTAGTCAACGTCTTCATTGACCTGGCAGATTATACAACCTTGCTATGGTGATTTAAGCAAGTAATATCAGGGTCATTAAGCCCATATTAGCATTCCCTCTTAAGATGATATTAATATTAGTATATCACAAGCATTATCATTGCATTCAATTTTAAACATCATGCATTTAACCATATAAAGTAATCAATTAATATCTAAAACCCACGTCACCAATGACCATCATTTCAGGTTACTAATATTACATGAAAACACGTAGAATAATTCGGTTCGCCATCATCGTTAACATCGCTAAATCAAGTGGACCTTTTATTGCAATTTAAGTATGTATTACCTTTGCAAATTGAGTAAAAGAATCCGAGTATAAAATAAAACCTAGTTTAAATAAACAACCTAACTAATTATGTAAATTCTATATCCACATAAACTCAATAATGAGGAGTAATAAGTCTGGCAGTTGCGGTAATCTATAAAATTTCGTAAGGGAGCAATAAGGAGGAATGTGGCAGTAATAAATTAAAAGTTCTCCTTTTAATCCCTATCATTAATGGATTATTAAAGTTATAAATTTATATATATATATATATATTATTTCTTTTTATAAAAATAAAAACAGGGTGTAATGAATCTAAAAAAAAAGGTGGAGTTGTCATGATTAAGAAAAAGTTTTATTGTGCACAAATCGCGAACCTATAGCTAACTTTTCCACGCATCCCAAATCTGAGCTCAACATTCTGTTGTTTCCTTCACAGCAGGCCAGCAGGTGTATTGGGACGAGATGGGGCGGCCTTCGGGATGATGGTCATGGAAGGTAACCCAAAAGGTAAGGGCGTATGCCCCAACGTGTGTCCATGGTATATACGCTGAGGGTGGTTGCTGTACGGGACAAGCGATGTGCAAACAGTAAACAGATGGTCGACTACTATACATACAAGTTAATTGGATACATAATCGGTCTAGGTGGAAGATTTGGTTTAGTAAATTAATTTACCATACGGCAGGTTTACAATTTCCAAAATTATAGCAAACCTAAAACCAAAGGTTTGTGAAGGACCAAAACCTAAAAACCAAACACATGCACAGTCAAGTCATTTTTCGCTTATTATAATTCTGTAGGGAGTGAGTTAAAAGTCCAGACTGTATTCTAAGATTTAGAGCTCTTAAGGTAAGGTAAATCAGAGTTTCTAAGTGCGGTGCTGGGTTAGGAGTTGCGCCCAGGCAAATGACACATCCAGACTTCAATTAGAATGATAAAAAAATTTAAAAACTTTAGGCTCTTAGATGAGGCAGCACGGACTCTTAAGCAAGGGCGAAAATCGCTGGTCAAATAAGGGCACGGTAAAACGCCTGTATCCATCCGAATGGACCCTTGGCAACTCGAGGAACATCATTCTTGATTGTTCTCTCCTAGCAGAAGTAGTTGCGTGAACATTAAAACAACATTAAAATCAATTAGAACTTAATATTATTTTCTAAAAGTCAGCTACATTCACCCTTCACACGATGTACACAGAATGCTCATTGCTTATCCATCCTTGAAGGTCGGAGATGTAAGTACAATAATGATGAAATAGAAATAGGTATACATTCAGGTTCTTCGGTCACTTTATTTTCGTTTCAATCTGCTGATAGTGATTTGAGATCTGAAAAAAATCCCAAAATGCTGTGGGTACCAGACGGCCGCTATGACCGCAAGATGGCAACGCAGGAAGTCTATATTCCTACGGCCGTGGTGAAATATGGAATACCCCCGGCCCGTATTTCGTGACACAAGGTGGATGCCCATCTCCTTACTAAACGCCCATCGCCCGTGCATATCAATGAAGCGGGAGAACCTACAAGAGAAACGCTACGCACTCCAATGGTATGTATAAAGATCGACTAACCGGTAAGAAAGAAAAAACCCACCGCGGTAATGTGCCTCCACTCTGCGGAAATAAAATCACCAGCAAGAAAATCCCCAGATAAAAAAAAAAGGCCCAAAATGAATATAAATGTAGGGGTCTCAAGAATTAAAACCCTATGGCAAAACAAGCTCAAGGTGTAAAAAAATTTATGCCTAAGGGAAAACGAGAAGATCATAACAAAGGCCCAAAACCAAAAACAACGCCAGGATAAGGGAGTAAACCCTACTGCCCCAATGCCCACGGCAGTAAAATGAAATAGCATGAACTACAAACAGATTACCCGAGCCCTCAACTACAATGTTTTAAAATGAAGATCTTCTAAGCACCTTTTTCCCTTTTTTTTCCAAGGTTTTAAGAACTGGAAACAACATTCCACAACAATGCAACCATAAACGCAGCAATAAAACACTATCCATTATACTCTACTCAGTTCAGGAACAAACCTTTGCCTTATTTGCTTGCCACAACGATTCCTTGCTCCTACCACGCTTGCCGAATTCTCAATGAGTTTCACGGCATTCTCCAAAATTAAACGCTTAGGGGTACTTTTCCTCACAAATTTCGAGTCGCTAGGGCCACACAACCAGAGAGTAACTAGCTCCTCAAATTACCAAAGGTCGAAAGCTAACATCACGTCACCGAGATCTCTAACCCTACCAAAGAATCACCGTACTTCTATCTCTCAAAGATCACAATCCTCTGCCAACAAAAGGTCCTTTCTTTCCCTCCCTCCTTTTTTTTTTTTTTTTTTTTTTTTTTTTTTTTTTTTTGTTTTCCCCCCTTTTCCCTTTGACTTTCCTAATTTTCTTTTTAGTTTAATTGGCTTATATATTTCATTTTTCTTTTCTTCCGAAAAATTCATGGGTATGTTTCATTTTTTTTTTTTTTATTTCCTTTTTTTTTTATTATTTATTTCCCTTTTAACATTTTAAATCCCTCAATAAATCGATTTTAATAATTTAATCAAGTTCCTTACCCCCTTTTTTTCACATGTTTAATTATTATTATTATTTATAATTTATTTATAATAAAATATACATATATATTTTTCATTTTTCTATTAATAAACATGCATTCATCATTTAATTTACCATTCATATATCTCAGATTTTCGTGGATTAAAGAGAGATTTAGGCTTTTATGGCAAACCAAGATAGGGGAAAAGTAAATGTTTTACAAAAATGAATAAAGGAGGATTTACGAGGAGGGATGCATGGCGTAGTAGCGAACTAGACAAGCATATGAGATGGACACCGGGAAGATCTAGGCTATGGAGGATAGTTTTATTAAGCAGACAAGGATAAAGAGGGGGTGATGGTCCGAAGCTTTTGTTTTCCCCTTTCTTTTGGAATTTTCATTTGTTAAGGCCACAATCAAATCCCCCGTTTCTAGAATGCATTAGCTTTAGGGGTTTAGATTCTGGAGCCAGCTTACGCATTGGCGTTATGTACGCTTAAGGTTTTATTCCAAAAGTTGGAAGACTTTAGGGCTAATTAGGTCGACTCCTTACAAATCCACCTTTTATCGCTGGCTGTGCCCTTCAGTCGCATCACCTTTCACGCGGCACCAAGGGTGCCACTACTGGATTCTTTTCGCTTAATGCGGGTTCCTTCTTCAGGATGCACCACGGCTCCAAGGGTGCCACTGGCCAACTGAAGCCTTTGGTGCCACGCGGCTCTTCAGATGCAATTCACGCAGTTCCAAGTGTGCCACTCGCCGACTGAACTTGTTGGTAGACCTCTATAACCCCGGAGTCAATACTCCGCGAGGTGAACTAGTAGGAGACTAAGGGTTCTAAAAAATAAGGCCCCCCGCCTTATTTCACACCCCTCAGAAATACTCACAAGCGATTGTCTCAGTCTGCCCTCAAAACATCATGGATCTCTCGAACTAGGTAATCGCTAACCTACAGCTCGGTTACATGGAGTGCTAGTAGCGGTATGTGGCTGATGTCCACCTCTCAACTCCTCTCAAGTAATCGTGTGGCCCCTTTACTCCATATGTGAGGTCAAGCCTAAGCTTATCACGTACCAGCATCACCAATAATCATGTCAGAAATGTCACATCAAATCATCAAATCAAATCAAACATCATGATAAAATATATCAACCTAAAGACAATTCCTCGATCAACCGAGTCCAGTAAAGGGGTCTAATGATGTCTCCGTGATCTCAAGGTCAAACCCCGCATACTCAACATAACGGAATAATAACACCCGCCTAAATCAAATAGTACACACTATGTCATCACACTACATCATAATCAAATATAAAAGATCTAACATAAAAAAGGGTCAAGATCACTTGCAAGCAAGTGACCTCAAAAAATAAGTGTTCTTTCGCCAGAAAGGGATGTTACATAATTTCTGGTCTAGACTTCGTCCCGAATTTTCTCAGGATAATGCAAAATAAAGTATCACGTATCATAAGTCTATCCAAACAAAATGGAAATCACGACGCGATATCATTCAAGGTCTCCTCCTGTGTCGCCGAAAGGTGGACTATAATCGGCCCCATCGACCTTGATCTGTCTATCGCTCAACGCCGTGAATCGCTGAACGCGATTATCTAAAATGTGGACTGGCTCACCCATGAGTGCTCCCTCGTCCGATACCCGCAATGAACTCAAGTCAATCGTAAATGTGTAGATCACTTCAATATAATGTCTCAAAATAGATTACATGAAAAACATCGTGCATAATGCCTTCAAAAATCGTAAGGTTGGGGTTTCGATAGGCCACTTCGCCCCTTTCTCTTCTCCATTAACTTCAAAAGGTCCTAATTAACTAGAGAGTTTAGTTTCCTTTTTTCAAACTTGATCGAAATATTATGCGATTTAACACGCAAGAAGACTAGATCGCCAAACTTCAGAGCTATTGCCGACGGCAGACGATAACTCTTTCACGATCTTGCTTTTTCTTTAATCCTTTGTCTTATGCATTGCATCTCCTCTTCCATTTCTTCGATCGCTCAGTCCCACCATGACTCTATCCTCAAGTCGATCCTAACTCAAGGGCGCCCGACATGGTCGCCCTCTATAAAGAAACTCAAAGGTGTCATCTTTATGGTGCTCTTATAATCAAGTTGTTGTATGCTAACTCTACTAGAGAGGCAAGAATTCCTCCTAACGCTTTTGTTGGTCCATCACGCATGTGCGCAATATGTCTTCCAAGGTTTGGTCTGTGATGTTCTCATTCGTCTCGGCCCGGCTCTCCGGGTGATATGCAAGATTAAAGTTAAGCTGGTTCCTAAGGCCTTTGAAACTCGGCCCAAATCGCTCCAAGAACACCGCATCCTCGACGGATATAATTTTTAGGCACGCTTTATGTTCTCACAATCTCAACATTATGAAAAACTCGCTATGTCGTGTGCCCGACATTTTCGTACACATAGAATAAAGTGAGCACTCTTCGCCGAGTGTCTACTACTACAAACGAGTCATGCCCTCGTCACGCTGCAATCCAACAATAAAATCCATCGATATAACTTCCCATTTCGATTCGAATGGCATGTGGGTTAGCGGGGACCTGCCGGGTGTCTATGTTCGCCTTTACCTGCTGACACTCGATACATCTAGCCACAAAGTTTACTTTGCGTTCCTCCTATTCCTTTCCAAAAGAATACCGGTTTTGAGGTCTCATCTTCGACCCCGGTGAGCTATGTAATGGTTCTATGAGCCTCGGCCAGATCAACATCCTCAACTCGCCGCTTGGCGGTAATGTGAACTGGCCTCTAAAACTTCAATAACCTGCTATCAAGGAATATCCCTCATAACGCGGGTATCATCATTGTGTGTTTTGTCCGATAAAAAACTTCGACTTCCTTGTACCAATCATCACGCCGTATGTGAGAATCTTCCAATGATTTGTCTCAAGAGGTAACACCAAAAAGATGCGCGGCCTCCAACTAAAAGCATCCGCCACTGCTCCATCGCTCTCTATGTAATTAATCTTGAAATTGTATTCGCTAAGTAATTCGGACTAACGCCGTTGTCGCGCTCAGGCTCTTTGTGTAAATATTTGTTGTAGTCCACAATGGTCAGCCTTTAATTCAAATTTTTGTCCATTACAGCGTCTCCAAACCTTCAAGCCATATACGATACATTAACTCCAAATCATGCTGCCACGTAGTTCCTTCCCCTATGCCTTCTCACCGGAATGTAAGCTGCATCACTGGTCCGGTTTCATCAAGATTCGGCTTTAAACCTTTGATGCGCTGCTGCATACTTAAGAAGTCTCAAGGCCCATGTCGACCTTTTAGTATCGGCGCCGGGTTGTCAACACTTTGAGCTCCGAATGCCTGCATTTTCTCCGGTCTAAACAAACTTCTTAGTTTTTCTTTCCTCGCGAATTCCGATCGGATTTGCTATCTTCGAAATTTCGGATTCAGGGAGCCACCCACCTTCTCCTAACCGGCCGTAACATTTTGGGGCCGCTTGAGAAGGTGGCCACCGATATCCACTGATCAAACCTCTACAAATCGGCCGATAGTATCCCCGCTAATCCCATAAACTACTTCACTTCAGGATATCTGCTAGTTACGCTATCTATAGCCTCAACTCTTTACCGATCCACGGCGATAGCCTCCTCACCGAGATGACATGTCCTAAGTATTGAATTCTCGATTGTTAAAAAGAGCATTTGGGATTACTTCCCATACAATTTTGTTCTCATAAACATTGTATACCAAGCTATGTCATCAATATGTTCTCTCCTCACGTCCGGGTGAGTAGATCAAATATCGGCCACGAATACTTGGACCTTAATTTGTCCAAGTTATCATGAAAACACCTCATTCTATCAAACTCTGGCTAATCATGCTTATTTACCCAAAGCAACAAGTAAACTCAGAATGTCCAAACCTTGCCTTAAAGGTGGTCTTAGGATGTCCTCTCCCTCTTGATCCTAATTGCGAGGATCCCATCGCGAATCATATTGGAGAACACCGCTGCACCCTTCATTTGATCGAATAGATCACACCCTGGGTAAGGGATAATGATTCTTGATCGTGAGCCTTTTCTGTTCAACACCAGAGTCGTACGCAAAGCCTCCACGATCTGTCATTCTTCCGAATGAAAATAAACTGGTGCACCCCACAGTGACAAACTAGGACGTATTTTACCGTGTCCAACAGCTCCTTCAGCCGCATTTTCAACTCTTGCAACTCCTGGGTCGACATCCCAGCATGCTCTACCGCCTGGGCCTGGTCAGTCTATGGTAAACCTTAAGTATCCTGTAACTCCTCTCGAAATATCGCCCGCGAAATCCTTCAACAACAAAGGTGTTCTAGGCCGCCATTCTTTTTCATGAAGGAGAGGATCGTGATAAAGTTTGCGCCCATTCCCATAATCACCAAGGCTTCCGTTCTTCATCATCCAATTAAGCTCTCAACCGCTTCACCTTATAGTTGAGAATTGCCCTTTAGCGCGCTCTTAACCAATCCATATTCTCAATCACTTACGCCATAAGATCCTAGACTGCGGATTTACAAGTTGACTGTATCCTCCTGTGTTAAGGGCGAACCTTCTCCAACTCACATGGCTCCACATCTCTACTTAAGATAAACTCCATCTTGTCTCGACATCAGCCTTTTACCTTAACTTTTAGCCAAGCACTTAAATGAAACCTCTTCACAAGAGCTCTGGTCTATCAAAATGCTATATCCGCCTGAAATCGTATTCCGTTGTCTCGAGTAATACTAACTAGTGCTATACCGCTAAGCATTCACCACCGTGATGGAACTGGCAGTTTTTGCCCATATCTCCCATCGCAGAAGGATCCACCGGACCGGACGCCCGGTTCTCTCCACAGAGGATGCCTGTACGTGTAGCGCGTGGCTCCCCACATCGCCCAAAGACTCCCTTCGCCCATTCTCGGCACCAAAGTAGAAGAGATCAAGCACCCACGAACCTCGAACCGTTCTAATCTAACAGCCTAAACCAAGGTCATCGTGGGTTTACTGCTGGCCGGGGCCGGTCCTCGATAAGGTGTCCCACGAGGCTACCGTCTAGGGTAGTGAACGCGATCCTCCTCGAAGCTTCACGCATGTCCCGCCAGAGGTCTCTGGCCAGGTCCGGTCGCCAGCCACCGCATGAACTTCCGCTTCCGCGGGTCTCGGCCGAGTCCCGTCTCGACTTCGCCGATAAGCCTTCCCTGCTACAGAGGGCTTTTGGATCACGGCCGCCCGCAAGGTTTGAGGCATCAAGATCCTAACCCATGCCATAGATACCGCCATTAAGGCTAAAACACAAACTCGCTGACTCTTTTTGAGCTTTTCGCGTTAAGGTGCGGTATACCGGCACGCATAAAAACGCAGTTCGATTTCCGAAAGCACCGCATGCACCTCCCTGGCCGGGGAAGCATTGAACTCGCTGATCCGGACGCCAATGAATTCTTCAGCCGTAAAGGGTACTCTCTCGAACCGCTCTTCAACAATAACTCCTATGACACGCCTTTCCACAAACCATGTTCAGCTGTGGTATGAGTGCCTTCCACCATAGAAGAGCTCTTCCATTGAAAGATCATTATGCGACCTCGGCATGTTGGAGGTATAATCGGAAGCGCGGCACATTGCCATATTCTCCATCCATGCCTCGGCGGCTGCACTTGCTCCTGGGGCACCAAAGAACTCGGAAATTTTACCTTCTCGAGTTCTCTGTGTATTCTACTACTACCAGCTGGAGCATGCTATAAAACCTCATTCGGTACATATGCTCTTCCCTTATCTCGATCCAGGAAGTTTATCAATGCCTCTGACGTCCTTTGGAAGGATCTCATCATCCCAAATAACATCACCAACTGATATATGTTCCCGCCCAAGAACCTATCACTCGGGTTAGACCTCTTTAGTGTGGATGTCGCGGAGGCGCCCGCCCTTCCCCTAGCACCTCATTGTCATTTTCATGGCCCTCTTCTAACTTTCATGGTTACCTCGCATTACAATCAACCTAATCACAGTCAAAGATATATAAAATAAAAACCTAATTATATCACTCGAAAGCCGGCAATGTAACTCCCAAGTCGCTGGTCGAATCGCTCCGATACCATATGTAACAACTCCTCCTAGCTAAGGACATCTACTCACCCAACTGGTGAATTTTTTTTTTTTTTTTTTTTTAAAGTGTGTGCGCACATGTGGAAGAAACAATCCCCTCGACTCTACGTCAACCCTCAACCAACAGGACGCAAGTAAAACAAACACAATCAAGACGTAATCTTTACATATCGTGAGCGACAACAAAGCAAACTCCCCTAACAGGAAAAGGCAACCAACGGGCCGAGTAGAGATGCATACCCGTGGTTAGGTACGTGATCGTCATGCATCCATGAACTACGAGTCGCAAAGAGGAACTGCGGGCTCTTAAAATGTACCTCGGAGCATTACCGATATCGCTCGTATCGTGTCGCAAGAGGAACTGTACTTTAAACAACCCAGACTCTTGATACGCATTAATCGATTCCTTCCAATCGATTACAATTTCACGCATAAAATGCTAAGCTACAAGAGGTGCTCCATATCCTCCCCATTACCTAACATATTACGAATACAATACTCACACCCAATACTACAAATCAGGACCTAAAATAAGCACGATGCATTGCATTTTTCTAAAATTGCCCTAAATAAGCAACAACATCCGTATCATAATGGTAAACCCTCGACATTACATTCTCCTTGTTTACTTTCCCTTCCTACCCGCTTATTACCATACATTCTAGTAACCTAACAACAATAGCTCTGCAAACTGTGACGTGCTATCATTAACACTTCAATTTAAACTAAGATTATCCTTGCAATTTGGACTCCATCATGATCATTCTAGCAAAAATTTATTAACATTGCGGCCATTCTATTTAATTAGCATGTTAATTAAAACAATTGTTAATCTTTCAATTCAACTAGTGTTACCATGGCAACTAGCAAGTATTAATATTGCAGTGAAGAATTTATCCTTAGCACCGTAATTTAACAGCATTATCCTTGCATTGTAACTAAGTACCAATGTTGCACATTAAACAATATTTCCATACTTCCCCATAACCTAACAAGTAATAGTAGTGCAATTCCATTCATTAACATTAACGCATCAAATTAAGCCAATAATAACATTGTGAACCTAACATTCATTTAACAAATAATAATATTCCATTAGTAATATTACTATCATTATGACAGTACATTAATTGTCATTGCAATTCTACCTACCTCAACATTCACTTAATAACATTACTATTGCATCTAAACCATTACTTATCATTGCCATTCTTCCAACATTAACCTTCAATTAATAGTGATACTATTGTATTAACTATTCCTATCATTGCAATTCAACCCACATAAGATTTCAATTAATACTATTAATATTGCAATTAACAACTAATATTTACATTCCATTACTAATATGAACAGAGCGATTTAAACCATCACCTAACATTGTAATTCAACTAGGGTTAACCTTTCCAGTACATAGTATTGATATTGCGAATTAACATTTACTTAACATCGAATTTCTATCAGCATTAACATTCCCTTAATAATATGAACAGTTGCAATCAACAACTACTTAACAATTGCCATTCGACTAGTACTAACAATTTCCTTAATAATATTATTATGGCAATTAAACAATCATTAATTTTTTTCCTAGTCAACGTCTTCATTGACCTGGCAGATTATACAACCTTGCTATGGTGATTTAAGCAAGTAATATCAGGGTCATTAAGCCCATATTAGCATTTCCGCTTAAGATGATATTAATATTAGTATATCACAAGCATTATTATTGCATTCAGTTTTGAACATCATGCATTTAACCATATAAAAGTAATTAATTAATATCTAAAACCCACGTCGCCAATGACCATCATTGCAGGTTACTAATATCACATGAAAACACGCAGAATAATTCGGTTCGCCATCATCGTTAACACCGCTAAACCAAGCGGGCCTTCTATTGCAATTTAAGCATGTATTACCTTTGCAGATTGAGTAAAAGAATCTGAGTATACAATAAAACCTAGTTTAAATAAACAACCTAACTAATTATGTAAATTCTATATCCACAGAAACTCAATAATGAGGAGTAATAAGTCTGGCAGTCGCGGTAATCTATTAAATTTCGTAAGGGAGCAATAAGGAGGAATGGGGCAGTAATAAATTAAAAGTTCTCCTTTTAATCACGCAATATTAATGGATTATATAACAGGTTATAAATTTATATATATATATATATATATTTCTTTTTATGATAAAAACAGGGTGTAATGAATCTAAAAAAAAAGGTGGAGTTGTCATGATTAAGAAAAAGTTTTATTGTGCACAAATCGCGAACCTACAACTAAATTTTCCACGCATCACAATTCTGAGCTAAACATTATGTTGTTTCTTCGCAGGAGGCCAGCAGGTGTATTAGGACGAGAGGGGGCAGCCTTCGGGATGATGGTCGTGGCAGGTAACCCAAGGGTAAGGGCGTATGCCCCAACGCATGTCCATGGTATATACGCTGAGGGTGGTTGTTGCACGTGACCAGCGATGTGCATACAGTAAATAGATGGTCGTCTATTATATGCATCCAGGTTAATTGGATACCTGATAGGTCCAGGTGGAAGATTTGGTTTAGTAAATTAATTTACCATGCGCCAGGTTTTCAATTTCCAAAATTACAGCAAAAACCTAAAACCAAAGGTTTGTGAAGGACCAAAACCTAAAACCCAAACGCATACACAGTCAAGTCATTTCTTCGCTTATTATAATTCTGTAGGGAGTGAGTTAAAAGTCCAGACTATATTCTAAGATTTAGAGCTCTTAAGGTAAGGTAAATCTGAGTTTCTGAGTCCAGTGCTGGGTTAGGAATTGCGCTCTGTGCAATGACACGTCCAGGCGCCCAATTAGAATGATAAAAAAAAAATTAAAACTTCAGGCTCTTAGATGAGGCAGCACGGACTCTTAAGCAAGGGCAAAAATCGTTGGTCAATTAAGGGCACGGTAAAACGCCTGTATCCATCCGAAATGGACCCTTGGCAACTCGAGGAACATCATTCTTGATTTTTCTCTCCTGGCAGAAGTAGTTGCGTGAACATTCAAACAACATTAAAAATCAATTAGAAATTAATATTATTTTCTAAAAGGTCAGCTACATTCACCCTGCACACGATGTACACAGAATGCTCATTGCTTATCCATCCTTGAAG
>SNQJ01S0142899.1:0-14509 GCA_010110895.2 Picea sitchensis
TTGAACATTTAAGTGGGGTAAAAGGAGGTTGCCCCCTCGAAGAGGCTTATTATTTGATATTATCTCTTTTTCAAGGCGTTGAGTACTTTTCTTGAGGTTTTTCTATGCTATATTGATGTTTGGTTCTTAACACCAGTGAACTTTGGCATATACTTCAAGTAATCTCCAACAGGGAGAGGATTCATAGGATGGGGTAGGATTAAGGGAGCATACCTGGCAGAAACTATGGCATCCATCATATTTAGAGGGGGATTAGCACCAACCATAGGAATATTAGGTGGAGCAGAACTTGGAGGAGAAGGATTTCGCGCAGGGGTTACTGGGAATGAGTCTCGAAGTGGAATGGGAAACAAAAGGGGATTTAAGGAGAAGGATAATGGGCTCAAGTCAGTAGATGCTCCTCTTTGTGCAGGAGTGGTAACAGTAACAAGAGGAGGGGTGGGGAAATCTTCTGCGGTCCTAGGTCTACGCCAAAGTACAGCTTCATAGGAGAGGGGAGTGACAAGGGTTTCTCCCTCCAATCCCAAACCAGGAGGGGAAAACTCAACATGAACACTTCTGAAATTCAAGAAACGAGAAACCTCAGAAAGGGGTCTATTAAGAAACTGAGGAGGAGAAAATGGAGTTCCTACAGAAGGAGATGGCAGATTACCTGGTTCGGCGGTGGAAGCTTCTTCTTCAGAGGCCTTTGCTTTTCTGAGAACCACCTCTGGATCAGTTTCAGGTGTAGCTAGAGGCAGCTGTGGATGAGACCGCGTGTGTCTGCCTCTGAAAGCCACAATTAACACAGCAGGTTTGCCGCAGTGGAGTCGTCACAATGGAGTCTCCAGGTGCACAGTAGCAATCTTCAAAGGTTCTGATACCTGATGCACCTTCAGAATCATAGGTTCAATGTCGTTCAATCCCAGGGAAAATTTTCAACTTCGTCCTTGGCAACGACGCCAGAAATGTTAGCGTCAGAAGTCACTCCTATATTGCTTTCAGGAGCAGAGCCCAACACCAATCAGTTTTATGTCACGATAGTTTTTAATGGGTGATCAAATGGGTAGAGGCTTGGGAAGATATCATTCTAACTCAGGGACTAGGTCTGGTATGTAAGGAACAAAGGAGGTCTTGATCTAACTTCAGTCAGTGGGTTGCTTTAAAGATGAGTAGGTTGAATACTTAGTGAGAGGAGTGAACAAACTACCTCAGGCAACAGGCCTTTCAGTAGTTTGTAGAAGAAAAACTCTGAATGCAAGATCCTCTTGGTTCAGGGCTTCGAGAAACTGACAGGGGGACTTGACTGGATCCTCCAATTCCAAGTCGTTCAACGCTAAGAAAATCACAGAGACCGATTAGAAACAATGCAACTGTTACAGTGATCCAACCTACATCATCCTATAACAATTACAACTCGACTGGATCCTCCAATTCTGAGATGCTCTAATACAGTGTAAACAAAGATGTGAAAGAAACTGACATTCATAAGGCAAGAAGTCTCAAAAGTCCACACATAACCAGGAATAACAATGCTTCATTAGAGCTTTACCACTGGGAGCCTTGCTCAACCATCGATCATTACAAAATACAAAAACTGAGTCTATATACTCAGGAAAAATTCGCCTAACAGAGGCGTTCTCAGTCATTCGAGGCTTGGTGTCCCTTCAGCCAAATCTGGACGGATATTCTTCGTTAGACGTCGCCTTAAGTGCGCATGGCTCCTGCAAGGGGAGTAGCTGAACCATTAAGTGTCGAGTTAGCGTGTGCATACCTCTCTGGCTAGTCGAGGACTCGACATGGCTTCTTTGGAAAAAATCAGTACAAAGGACCCTCTCGGGCAGACAACTGGCCATACCCTCCATACCTTACACTTAATGAATGAGGAGAGGTTTCAACCAACCCCTCTCACCTTCATTTACTTCAAGCGAGACACAGGATTGAGATTGGATCTGATGGCACCTGGAGATCGCGATGATTCCCTCTGTGACTAAACCTGACACTTTTGGCCCCTCTTGCACAACTCTTTTTATTTTCCTGAGTGACCACGGGCTGTGACCTTGCATTTATTCTCAAATACGCTTTTGACGTTCATGAATAGGAAGGGGATGATCCTTTCTCATCATAGTCGTGATGAGCGAAATGCCGGGATGGATTAATTTGGCGCCAAGAGGCCTTCTCAGATCTGACGGTCTTGAACTCACTCAGTGATATTGTGGGCTCGGGTTCTGGATGCTCCTGACACTTTGTGTTTCATGGATATGAAGGAGCTATTCCTTGTGCGTTAGAGTTGCAATAGGAAAAAAGGCGAGGGGCCTAATCGCATGCCAGGTGTCCCCTTTGGATAGACTGTTGAGACTGCTCCGTAATACTGTGGGCCCGACTCTGGGTTCTTTCGGCGCTTCAGGGTTCGGGGTTTTGAGATGTAGAACTACATAGAACCCTCATACTTCGAACTCCTGACTGCCGAAAAGTCGACGTGACTAGATCTCACGCCACACGTCCTTTAGATAGACGACTGCTATCCTTTTCCGCACACAATATGGGCACTATCCATTTCGCTAATCTCAGCGCAGCTCCGCTAACCGTGATCCCCCGCTGACCGTCGATCTGCTCTTATGGATGAATTTGGACCGTCGACCATATAATCTCACCCTCTTACTTGCTTGGAAGCCTAAAACGAGGTTTTTCCGTGCTGCGCTCGGGCGCTTTTCGTGCAACTTGCAGACCTGAATACTCTTGTGCCCAGTATAAGAAATGTTACTAACACAACTACTATACAAATACATACAATCTCCAAAACAACCATATCATCTGATATCAACCTGTATAAAAAATATCATGATACAAACTGAGTCATATGGGCCATTCTTCCACTCACATCTGTGAGATATGGAAGAGCATCTACCCTAAGAAAGTAAAACATCATCCATGGGCTATTTGGACTATTCTTCCCAAGCATAGAAGAATAACTGTCCTTGATTTCCAAGCCTGGACTATTCAGCGAGATGGGCCATTCCTCTGGCACTAATCATAGTGAAACCTAGAGATAATGAGTTTTCCCTAGAGAATTCCTATCCCTGATTGATGAACCTGGACCATTCACCTAAATGGGCCATTCCTTTGGCACTAATCATAGTGCAACTTGGAGAGAATGAGTTTGCCCTAGGGAATGACTGTCCGGACCATTTCCTATGGAAATGACTATCCTGCACCAACCTCCAAAATGGACCATTACTCGATACTGCTCACATATATGAACTTCGAAATAATGACTGCCGACGAGGTGGAACATTCTACTTGACAACTACTCAGAGTGAATACCAACAAGAATGACTGTCCTAGACCATTCCCCCACACTATCCACAAGGGGAATCACTGTCTATGGTACATCAACAATCTATCGGACCATTTTCATTACGAAAATAACTGTCCGATATGGACCATTTTCCGAACTGGAAAATGAATTTCCGTCAAAAATCTCGAACCACTTTATGGACTAGAAAGGAACTGTCCAACCTGGACCATTTTCCAAACTGAAAAATGATTGTCCGTCAGAAATATCGAACCACTTTATGGACTAGAAAGGAACTGTCCAACCTGGACCATTTTATGAACTTGAAAACGACTGTCCATAAATCAATAACATATCAGTTTTGCCTCCCAACCTGGGAGTAATCACTTCCTTTTTCAATAAGGAAGTCGTATTCACGAGCCCCAACTTGTCCCTTAAGTATGCAAACTTTTCATCTTGGATAGAGGCTTTACCAAAATATCTCCTATCTTCTCATCCGTGGAGATAAATTGGAGAACCACTTCTCCCCTCTAGAATTTATCACGAAGAATATTATTCTTGATCTCAATGTGATTCAACCTTTCATGGAACACTAGGTTCTCTGAAATCTTCACATAGCTCTGATCATCACAATATATCACGGTCAAATTCAACACCTGATCAGACAACCCATAAACGAACTTAAGGATCCACACTGCTTTTGTACAAGCATCACAAGTTCCAATATACTCTGCTTCTACAATGCAAAGTGAAACAAACTTTTGTTTCCTGTTAGCCCATGACATCATGGAAAATATCAAACTGAAACATATCCAAGTAGCACTTATTATGTCATCTGCACTCCTTTCCCAATCTGAATCAATAAATCCATGCACATGTATATCCTAACTCAAACATCCCACAAGGAAAATATCCGTCTGAGTATTCTCCAAATACATTAACTAGTCAATCAATTGTCGATACAAAGATGGGTCTACTAGATCATAGTATCTCAAGTCTTCAGATGTGTCATTATGGGACTTTTCCATGGATTTGTAATCCATCATCCTATACTTATGAAGAACCATTTTAATATACTTCCTATGTCATAGGAAGTTTTCACCATGCTTCTTCTATACATGAGAGGCTCTGCACCGAGTTTACTTGAATCCATACAAGGTCTTCTTCCATATGCATACAAGGGTATCTTTCTGGTATACGTCAAAACCTTGAGGTTTCTCTACATATGCTTCTTCTTCAATTACTCTATTGAGAAGAACAATATTTACATTCATCTTATGTAAACTCCAACCCATGGATACTGCAGGAGATATAATGGCTCAGGTAAAGGTATGTCTGGTTACGTGAAAAAGATATCATCATAGTCTTCTCCCTTCTTCTGGGAGAACCTTATAGCCCTAAGTATTTCCTTGTATCTATCAATGCTCAACAATTCATCACAACTTCCTTCCATTCCTTTTGCTTGACTACTTCTAGTGGATTCAAACTGGTTCAATTGGTTGTTCTGACTTTTTCTTTCTTTCTTGGAATCTTCAAGTTCTTCCTCATGTTTTTCTTCAATGTTGGATTCCATGGATTCTTCTATATATTACATGCCCTCCTTTCCTGAAGGATCCAAACTTCCGTCATAGGAACATAAATGTAGATGGACAACCAATTATATTCAAGGCTTCTTTTTGAAGAAGAATTCTTCTAGAGTCAAGCTAAACACGTGCTGCTTATCATGGCTGTTACTTCCATTGAAGAACATGGATAGATACTTCATAGTCTTTACATATTCTTCTTCAATGGATCATATCATTGGGGATTAGCTTCCTCCTAATCCCAACTTCATTCCTGAATGAGAAATATGCATGCTCTTCTTTTGGAATTATGTGATCAACTCCCTCCATCTAAGAGAGTCCATGCTTCTGTCTTCTACATCTCTCTTTTATTTATGCAAAGTGTCACAAACATGTTCTGTTTTCCTTTTTATTCCTGACTTCCTTCGAGTCTGACTCCTCTGAGTCTCTTTAAGTTTGTTTCTATTTATTCATATTGCTACCCATCTGGAAGTTTTGTCATCCTTATAAAATTCTTCTATGACAACTTACTCAAGGATTGTTCATCAAACATATTTCACAAGGGTACTTGCCCGAAAAAAGAATAACAAGAGAAAACAAGAAATATCTATCTAGAGGAGATGTTAGTTCAACTTGCAAACAAGCAAAATAAACATCTATATCAATAGTATTAATATGCAATCGAGTATTCATTGCACCTAGCAATGATAGAATCTTTCAAAGACTGCTTTCACAATTTGTACTGTAGTATCTATCACCATTGATATACACAAATTTGAAGGTTAACAATTTAATCAAACATGGAACCTGAAGCCTCAACTGCTATGGAGGGTGATCTTGTTCTTATGAATGCACTAAATCCTATATTACAACTTGGAAAAGGTCTCTAATACTTTTCCTGCAAACAAACTCACATTTTGCTAGATGATATAACTTGGATAATATATACAAGTGCATACCTTTTAAGTCTTGTAACATCATCGAACTTGTCTTCCAATCTGAAACTAGATACCATCTTGAAAAGAAGAGATTATAAACTCAATCAAAACATTCAATGATTAGAACAATATAGAAACTCTGAAATTTCAACTTTGACCACAAAATCAATTTGACCAGAGGTCAACCTTTGACTTTGAATTTGACCAGTCAAACTTTGACAAAAAATCAAACTTGACATTTTTTCTAGCTGAGAGTACCAAGAGGTACGCTAGGCTAGGGCGCACTAGGATTTCAAGGAATTAGGTCAAACATTTCATCATAAGTTCCTGAACACAAGGATCTCATCCCTCGTGAAGCCACCCAATGTTGTATGGCTGCGGGTGTAGTGTTGTCGACAACCCCAACTATTTGACGACCTTAGCTGAGACGAGGTTCTTTTGGCTGTCGTTATCAACAATGAAATGAAACAGGGTCCCCTTCACCCACATCTGTGAATGGGAGAGGTGCTCCACCTCTTCAGAATCTACTGATTCTTCTGGTTGAATTGTTGCAGTCGCGACAATGGCAGTGGGGTCTGCGTCGATTATCTGTTTGTTTTCAATATTTTCTAGATCGAATTTTGAATCAGGGTTTGACTTCCTGTCTTTGACCTCGGCCACCAATGACTTTTTCGAGTGACATTGATTAGTGTTGTGATAGGGGATTTTGTGGAAGTCACACCACTTCCCAGTGTCATTCTTCATCTTCCATTTACCAATTTTTCCCTGTGTCTTGGACTGGTTGTCTAGAGGATGTTGGTTATTGCCGTCTTTACCGTGCTTTGGCTGTTGCATTTTTTCATACCCAAATTCCCATTTGTTCTGGTGCCTAAATTTCTTCTCGATTTCAATAACGTATCGATAGGAAACCCCCAATGATGAGATGTTTAGGAAATCCATTTCATTTTGGATGTACCTATGCAGATCCCCAAGGTATTTTAGAACCAGATGCCGCTCGGAGTCCTTGATACCCATCTTGGTGCGTAAGGTATGGAAATTATTTGTGAACTCTGACACTGTTTGGCTCTTCTCTTGCCACATTGTGGTCCATCTCATGTACTGGTCTTCATAGTTATCAACATGATAGTACTGTTCTTTGATCACATCCACAAAAAATACCAAGTGGGCTTGGCCCCATACATTCCAGATTCCTCTATGGAACTTATCTCCTAGTAAGTTTCCCACCAATGTTTGACATGGGGGAGAGCCTTGAGGAGTGCGAAGGTGATATTTTCCTTGTCAGAATTTTTTTGAATAGAGAATTAACCTTCTAATAGATTTATCCATTTTTGTATAGCATCCGCATCTATCTGACCTTCAAATATGGGAATATCAAAATTAACTTGTACCTTGAAGGCAAAGGTTCCTCCAAAATGGCCGCTTGATGAAGATGCACATGTTGTTATCGTCAGGTGTTGAAGAATGTGTGAAAAATTCTCCATCATTTCATCCCTCGGTTGTGCGAGAGCTTGCTCAAGCAACATGCTAATAAAATCTTCTCCTCCGTCATCTTTATTTTCTGTCGCCATCGAGGGTTTCTTAGGTGTGTGAGAGTGATTGTCCTCAAGAGAGAAAAACTCAAGACCCAACTGGCTATACTCGGACCTCGTCGGGGACATGCGATGAAAAATGATCAAGAGAAATCTGCTCTGATACCACTAATCCACCATCCACCACCAAACCCTAGCACATAAGAGGGTGCCCTATAACTGAGAAAGCTAGCGCCTTAGAAGGATGCACACTTCAGCCGTACAAGTAGGTCTAAAATCATGAGATGACAAGTGAGAGTGATCCACAATGGGGATCTATCTCTCATATATATATAATACTTAGACACATCAAAATAAAGTGGGGCCGAATTGTACCCTTTTACACAATTAGGGTTACATAGTAAATCTTACTCTTAGACAATATATCAAGGATCTCTCACATCCTCTAGTTCTCAGCCACTAGGGACATGTCCACCTGTGCTCAATCACAGGGACGCCACTCTCAACATATTAACTCAACTAAGTCCATAGGAGTACTATATAAAGATCCATCTCAAGTCAACTCAACTAAGTCCATAGGAGTCAGACATGAGACCATCTCAAGTTGTCTCAAATTAGTCCAGAGGAGCACAAAAAGAGACCACACATCATCTCAACTCAGTCCATAGGAGTTTGACACACCCATCACATGGGATCTCTCAAATATAGTCTCAACTCAGTCCATAGAAGAATGTTCTAGAGAATGTCTCATGAATTTTCAATCAACAACACTCCCTCTCAGCTAGGGAGACATTCTCCACTAGGTCAAGTCTCTCACAGAAGTACTCAAACTTTGTCCTGGCAAGAGGTTTGGTAAAGACATCTACAACTTGCTCGTGTGTAGAAAGGTACTCCACATGTATTTCTTTCCTCTGCACCATATCTATAATGTAATGGTATTTGATCTCAATGTGTTTCGATTTATTGTGAAACACATTATTCTCGGAGAGCTTCACACAACTATGGTTTTCGTAATGGATAATGGTGGAATCCATCTCATGACCAAATAAATATGAAAGGAGCTTGCGAAGCCACATTGCTTCACGGACTTCCACAAATAATGCAATGTACTCTGCTTCTGCGGTACTCAAAGCCACAAAAGTATGTTTCCTGCTGCACCAGGAAACCATGGCAGACCCCAAAGTAAAACAACAATTGGATGTGCTCTTCCGGTCCACTACGCTCCCTGCCTAATATGCATCGACATATACCTGAAATCTCATTTCTACATTGGAGGCATATCTCAGGCCATAACCAACTGTGCTTCATAGATATCTCAACACATGATTTTCTTCTATATAGTGTGGTTATCTCGACTAACTCATAAAATGACTGAGTACACTCACTACATAGCATATATTAGGTCTGGTGTTAACCGGATACATCAATGATACAATCAACTGTCTGTAAATATGTGGATCAATCTCTCCTGAATCAGTATAAGCCTCGTTCATTTTCTTTAGGTTCATCAGCATTGGTGTAGGCATGGATCTGCAGTCTGTCATCCCAAATTTCTTCAATATCTCAACTGTATATTTTCCTTTACTCAGAAAAATCTCATCATTCCTCTAGCATATTTCTAGCCCCAAGAAGTAGTTCATCATACCAAGGTCCTTCATCTCAAATTCAAAAGCCAATGCATGCTTGCATTCAAAAATGAGGATTTCTAAACTGATGAGGAATAAGCCATCAACACACAGGACCAAAATCAGACACTCGTCACCAACAATGTTTTAGTATAGGTTGGGATCAACAACACTCTTGCTGAAGCCCAAACTCATAAAGTATCCAACAATCATGCTCTAGGTGCCAACTTTAGTCCATACAAATATTTCTTCAACTTGTATACATGAGACTCCTTCTCATGTGTCACGAATCTATCTAGCTGTTTGATATAAGCTTCTTCCTCAATATCACCATTGAGAAAGGATGTCTTTACATCCATCTGATGTAGTCTCCAACCTATGGATGCTGTAAGGGAAATAATCGTACAGATGGAAATGTATTTTGGAAACATGAGAAAATGTCTCATAATCTATTCCCTCCACCCGAGAGAATATTCTAGCCACAAATATCCCTTTGTACTTATTGACAAGTCCATCGGCTGCATGTTTGATCTTATATATCCACTTGGAAGTCACTACATACTTCCCTTTTGGTCTCAGAACAATATCCCACACATCATTCTTCAACATGGACTAATACTCTTTGGTCATGGCAACTTTCCAAACCTGTCGACCTGCTGCTTCTCCATGACAAGAAGGATCAGTATAAATGATGTGGATCATAGCTAAAACATAGCTTGATAATCTCTGTGGTCTCTTGGTATTTTAGAATGTATCACGAGGAGCTGCATATCCCTCTACTTGCAATAGAGTCTGTTGAGCCCATGTAGGCCTCTCCTGACCTACTTCCATGTCTCTGGGAATCATCAGATGGAGCTACAAGATCAACTAGATCAATAACTGTCTCCCTATGAACTGCTAAAGGGGGAGAAGGTACCATTTCTTCCTTCTTCTTAAACAGTTTGACTCCCTCTGAGTCAAGTGACTCCATCTGAAGTCTGAAGGATAGACATCTTCCTTTTCTGATGTTGATAACCTGGAGACATCCCATGTCTTCTCAGGTCCTCTATTGTTTCTACAGTACTTTTCTAGCCTCTCGTACTAGGATAATAACCAAGATGAACTCTCATAGGCATAGCAATCAAAATTTCCTCCTGTACTAGGATAATAACCAACCAAGAAGAATTGGACTCCCGTACCATGGATCATGGCCCTTCAATAATGAAATAAGAAATCTGGCCTCCTGTACTAGGATAATAACCAAGATGGATTCCCATAGGAATAACAACCAAAATTTCCTCCTGTACTAAGATGACAACCAACCAAGAAAAATTGGACTCCCATACCAAGGATAATGGTCCAATCCCACACCAGGGATAATACACTTCATTATCAAAAGAAATCTACTATAGAGTAATGATAAAATCAATTAAGGAAAGTAGTACAAAACTTACCTTAGTCTACAATCATACTCAATATTACTTTTTGTCTTCCTGATAAGACTGAGATAGAGAAGAACTCCTCATTGTTCTTGCTTTCATTCCTTGATTTATTTTGATGTGGATTATGTTGCTTTCCTTTCACATCACTAATTGCAAGTCTAGTCTCATAGTGACAAGGGCTTGAAACCTTGCACATTACTAGCTGCAAGTCTAGTCTCTTTGATATTCAAGTCTTAGTCTCCTTGAATAAGGTGCACTTATAGCACACACTCAAAAGTCACGCTAGGAATAATTTTGAAACAAGTTTTAGAAATTTACCTCAAAACGAAAATGTCTTCAAACTCAGGTTTAGAACTTGGCTGATATACTTCCTCAGATCTACCTTTTATCACAACTCCAAATATGCCCTTATTTAAATTTAGAACAAACCTAGAATTTGCTTAAGAATTTTCCTCAAAACAGACCTCAATATGTTCATAAATATTTTCCTTATCTTTGCTATAACAACACCTTTTCTCATCCCATTACCCACTTGTAAGATGTTGTTGTCACAATGATGTTTGCTGCCTCCTTTCTTTATTGTATCAGGCCTCTGCAACTG
Organism: Picea sitchensis; assembly: GCA_010110895.2. Lineage (NCBI taxonomy): Eukaryota > Viridiplantae > Streptophyta > Pinopsida > Pinales > Pinaceae > Picea > Picea sitchensis. The sequence continues at coordinate 10,951 of SNQJ01S0142899.1, forward strand.
CTATTTGAATGCACCTAAGATATGCCTCCAAAGTGATGTTTGAATGCACTTTATATCTGCCTTGAAAGTTCTTTTTGAATGCACCTCAGATCTACCTTCAAAGTTGTTTCAGGATAGGCCTGAATTTTCGCCCTTAACTGTCTCAGAATTGCGCCTTATCTTTGCCGCAAAATAGGCCTTAGAGTAGGTCTAAATATTATCAAATGTAACCCATAAGTTTTCTTCAGATCAACTTCAAAAACATACCTCAGATCTGCCCACAAGAATGCTTTTAATATACCTTAGGGTTTTCCTCAGATCTCCCTAAAAAAATGGTCTGCAATTTTGTTTTAGGTCTGAGTTTAAGTCCATAATAGCTGTGTTGTTAGGAATATTCCGAGGCATCCCAAGAGGGGCCTCTCCATGATGGTAACACCTTAAACAAGGCTCGACCAGGTCTAATATTCCTACGACCAACCTTGAACTTCACCACATAAATTTAAGGGAAGGTTCAACCCTCTCCTTACACCTAAAACATGGGTGTAACAACCTTTTAGTGTCCACAGTCTGTCTTCATTGAATTTGCAATAGGTCATCTTCAGGAACTTCTCTGATACCATGTGGAATTTATCTCAAGCACATAGTTTATTTAATTTATCATGTACTGAACCATAACCATTGCAACAACACTACACTAGCTGCAGTAAACCAAGATCGGAAGAAGAATAAGCATGCACAAAAGACACCAGAATTTATCTAGGGAAAACCCTTATCAATCAATGGAAAAACCCAACAATCGTTTGCTTATATTTCTAGGAGAAGATCCACCATCCATCACCAAGACCTAGCACATAAGAGGGTTCCCTATTATTGATAAATCTAGTGCCTTAGAAGGATGCATACTTCAACCACACAAGTAGGTCTGAAATCATGAGATGACAAGTGAGAGTGATCTACAATGGGGATCTATCTCTCATATAAATACAAGAATTAGACACATCAAATGGAAGAGTCTATTGGCACAATAGGGACGAATTATATAACTCAATGATGTAATTGATCATTACACAATATTAATTATCTTTTCATGGTGGGGTCGACTAGTACCCGTTTACACAATTAGGGTTACATAGTGAATATTACTCTTAGACAATATAGCAATGATCTCTCACATCCTCTAGTGCTCATCCACTAGGGACATGCCCACCTATGCTCAGCCACATGGACATCACTCTCAACAAATCAACTCAAATAAGTCCATAGAAGTACTATTGGAGATCCATCTCACGTCGACTCAAGTAAGTCCATAGGAGTCAGATAGGAGACCATCTCAAGTCATCTCAACTCAGTCTAGATGAGCACGACAAGATAACATACGTCATCTCAACCTAGTCCAGAGGAGTATGAAACACCCATCACATGGGCTCTCTCACAGATCATCTCAAATCATTCCAGAGGAGAACGATATGGAGAATGTCTCGTGAAGCTGCAATCAACAACATAAACAAACCCTTCCAGAAGTTGGAAGTGAACTTGGGATCTCTATCTGACATTATTCCTTAGGCACACCCTTGTGATTTGTTTTCATTGGAATAAAATGTGAAACCTTTGTAAGGTTGTCCACCACTACCATGATGGAATATTTCTTCTTTGTTTTTCTTGGCAACTTGGTGATAAAATCTATTGTAACTACCTCCCATTTTTATTCAGGAATGGGAAATGGCTGTAGCAATATTGTTGAATGCCTATGCTTAGTCCTTAATTTTTGACATTCCATGCACCTGGATATGTAATCAACCACATCCTTATTCATTCTAGGCTAGAAATACTAGCCTCTTACCACTACAATTTTCCAATGGTACCCTGATGACCAACATATGGTATATTGTGCATTTATTTCAACACTATATTTCTCAATTCCTGAGTGTTAAGAACATAAAATTTATCCCTAAACAAGAGAATTCCATACTATTCTACTCTATATGGAATTTAGTGTGGGTTTCTTAAACAAGTGTTTCATACCACCATGATATCTATCTTTAGCTCAAACTTTCTTCCCATGAGATAACTCCTCCACATTTTTAAGGCATGAACTATAGCTTCCACCTCTAATTCATGGGTAGCATAATTTCGTTCATGCTCTTTAAGATTCCTTGACTCATAACATATGACATGCCCATTTTGTGTAAGGAATCTACCAACCCCTTCCTTGCATGAATCTGTGCACACAACAAAATCCTCTTCTATATCCATAGCCTTTAAATAGGTGCACTAGTCAATAATCCCTTCAACCAGTGGAATGCATCACATCAACCTGGGAGAATTGTCTTGGTACATCAATACTTCGTCCCATATTTTTCCACTAGATAATTATTTCCAGAATTTATGAAGTCAATATCTCTCTCTGGTGGTAATCTTGGAAACTCCCCAAATACATCTTCATATTCCTTCAAAACTGGGTAGTCTTCAAGATTTGGTTCCTTATCCTTTTTCCAATATTCCATATGAGCGACAAATATATGGAACCCTTTCCTAAAAATTATTTTCAGCTGCAATGATGAAATATATCTAACAACTATAGGTCTTGGAATACCTTACAACATCCTTGAATTCCCTTCCTCATGAAGACATGTGAAATCCTTGTTGTAGAAATCTAGGACAACAGGATGCTTGTCCAACCAATCCATACCAATTAAGCAATCATATGACCTGAGTGGTATGATATTCAAATCTACCTTAGTGTTAACTCCATTCACGCATACTGGGAAATCCTTGACAAGTTCATTGATTTTACTCTTGGTTCCAGTGGCTAGATGAACCAACCAAGAATTTTCATGCTTACATCTGTTCAATTTAAACCTTTCAACTATTTTCAAATCTATATGGATATGAATAGCTCTAGAATCAATCAAAATAGCTACGGGCTGATTATCAATCTTACCTTCTACCTCATTCATGTAGGATTAGTAATATGCTTGTCTATTTTCCAAGGCTGCATAAATCCTTGGCATGCTCTTGCCCACATCATCCATTGTATCAACTTCCTGACTATTATGATTAGTCCTCATCTTATCTCCCTTGTGAGGATAATACTTGTACATGTGGTCTCCTTCACATCCCCAACACTTTATGGGATATTGTCTTGGAATTTTCCCCAAGGAACCTATCATTTAGAAGGACAAGAGTCCTAGGCCACATGGATGGATTGTATAATTCTTCTTGGGACTCTATGATTTCAGAGAATAATACTTATTAAGGATAACGAAGGAATCTAGACTAATAACGAAGGTGTTGGGAGAATTTAATGCAACCCTCATTGCATTAATACCCAAAAAACATAATTCATTCTCAATTGGTGAATTTGAACCCATTCTCTTATGAAACTATATTTACAATATAATAGATAAAATCAAAGCATTGAGGGTTAAAAGTATTTTTTTTGAAACCATATCCAAGGAACAATTTGGGTTCTTCCATGGAAGGAAAATTCATGATGCCATTGGGATTGCCAAAGAAGGTTTGTACACTATAAAAATAATGAAGCTATTATCTATGGTCATCAATTGGATCCTTTAAAGGA
>SNQJ01S0142899.1:14519-39079 GCA_010110895.2 Picea sitchensis
CCTAAACAAGAGAATTCCATACTATTCTACTCTATATGGAATTTAGTGTGGGTTTCTTAAACAAGTGTTTCATACCACCATGATATCTATCTTTAGCTCAAACTTTCTTCCCATGAGATAACTCCTCCACATTTTTAAGGCATGAACTATAGCTTCCACCTCTAATTCATGGGTAGCATAATTTCGTTCATGCTCTTTAAGATTCCTTGACTCATAACATATGACATGCCCATTTTGTGTAAGGAATCTACCAACCCCTTCCTTGCATGAATCTGTGCACACAACAAAATCCTCTTCTATATCCATAGCCTTTAAATAGGTGCACTAGTCAATAATCCCTTCAACCAGTGGAATGCATCACATCAACCTGGGAGAATTGTCTTGGTACATCAATACTTCGTCCCATATTTTTCCACTAGATAATTATTTCCAGAATTTATGAAGTCAATATCTCTCTCTGGTGGTAATCTTGGAAACTCCCCAAATACATCTTCATATTCCTTCAAAACTGGGTAGTCTTCAAGATTTGGTTCCTTATCCTTTTTCCAATATTCCATATGAGCGACAAATATATGGAACCCTTTCCTAAAAATTATTTTCAGCTGCAATGATGAAATATATCTAACAACTATAGGTCTTGGAATACCTTACAACATCCTTGAATTCCCTTCCTCATGAAGACATGTGAAATCCTTGTTGTAGAAATCTAGGACAACAGGATGCTTGTCCAACCAATCCATACCAATTAAGCAATCATATGACCTGAGTGGTATGATATTCAAATCTACCTTAGTGTTAACTCCATTCACGCATACTGGGAAATCCTTGACAAGTTCATTGATTTTACTCTTGGTTCCAGTGGCTAGATGAACCAACCAAGAATTTTCATGCTTACATCTGTTCAATTTAAACCTTTCAACTATTTTCAAATCTATATGGATATGAATAGCTCTAGAATCAATCAAAATAGCTACGGGCTGATTATCAATCTTACCTTCTACCTCATTCATGTAGGATTAGTAATATGCTTGTCTATTTTCCAAGGCTGCATAAATCCTTGGCATGCTCTTGCCCACATCATCCATTGTATCAACTTCCTGACTATTATGATTAGTCCTCATCTTATCTCCCTTGTGAGGATAATACTTGTACATGTGGTCTCCTTCACATCCCCAACACTTTATGGGATATTGTCTTGGAATTTTCCCCAAGGAACCTATCATTTAGAAGGACAAGAGTCCTAGGCCACATGGATGGATTGTATAATTCTTCTTGGGACTCTATGATTTCAGAGAATAATACTTATTAAGGATAACGAAGGAATCTAGACTAATAACGAAGGTGTTGGGAGAATTTAATGCAACCCTCATTGCATTAATACCCAAAAAACATAATTCATTCTCAATTGGTGAATTTGAACCCATTCTCTTATGAAACTATATTTACAATATAATAGATAAAATCAAAGCATTGAGGGTTAAAAGTATTTTTTTTGAAACCATATCCAAGGAACAATTTGGGTTCTTCCATGGAAGGAAAATTCATGATGCCATTGGGATTGCCAAAGAAGGTTTGTACACTATAAAAATAATGAAGCTATTATCTATGGTCATCAATTGGATCCTTTAAAGGACTATGATAGAGACAATTGGATGTATTTGAGATTAAAGTTGATTCACACTAGGGTATTACATCCCAATGGTGAACTAGATTATAGGGTGCATAGACCGAGTTGTTAGAAATAAATATATGTGCTCGTTTTTCCATAGACAATATAACAATATTGTCACCCAACCATAGGAACATAGGCTACCCTCAAGCACCTTAACCTTGACAGACATAATAATTCCGGTAGAAAACCAATAGCCAAGAAAGGGTAGCGCACCAAGAAAGAATAACAAAAAACCGAGAAGAAAGTCCAAACCATAACCAAGATACCAATTCCAACCAAAATCCAAAATCCCAGTTGCAGGAGTTGCAGCTGCACTCCCTCTCCAAACTTGTGCACCACTAGTCTTATGCAGTTGTGAGTGAAAAATGAGCTCTAACACCCTCTATTTATAGTCCTCCAAGTGACCTAACTGGGTCGAATTCTCTTACTGGAGACTAATAACTCAATATTAATTATTCTCTTGAGCCTACTTGTCTTCTAGGGTTATTATCCAACATTTTAGTGTTTGTTTTGATTCTAAGAATATTCTAGTCTTGCCAAAGGTTACACATGGAGGTTAATACCTCCCGCAACTACCATAATATCAACACTCCCTTCTATCTAGGGAGGTATTAAAGGTAATGGTCTTGAGCACAAACAAACCATTCAACCAGTAGCATCATCATAGCCACATAGGCTATCTCATGATTACGTAGATCAACTCATGAGAAACATCATCACTATCAGTATCATATGATAGAATCAACTGAATCATCTCTTGAAGCCATACTCCATATGAGTAATCGAGCATGATGTTGAATAAGTAACTCACTTCATAGAGTGATACAAGGACCATTCTTCTAATCTAGACATATGTCCTAGGAGAATGAATGTCCCAACAGATGCTGAAGGCTACGCCATGGGATACAGAGACCATTCCTGTAGGAATGTCAGTATCAAACTATTTTCTAATCGGATCATATGTACCATAGAGATACATCTCTACCTATATTCCTTAGAAAATATCAGTCCTGAACCATTTTTCTAATCGAGCCACAATCCGTGCCTTAGGAAAATACCAGTCCATGATACGTCAACAAACTATCAACCTGGACCATTCTCCACAGAGAGAATGCCTTTCCACCAACAATCTATTCTGTCTGGACCATTCTCCTCCTAGAGAATGTCTGTCCACCAAAAAACTAACTATCCATTTAGCTGGAAATCAACTCCAACACTAGTGGTAGTCTCCATGACACTCAGATAGTAACATTCTACTACTATAATGCCATCCAATAGAGCACAATTGTGTCTACACATAGTAGTATACAACTGCTATCTAGTGGTACACAACCACTCCTAATAGCACACTGCTACTAACCAGTGACATATAGTCACTACCAGTGGATCATATCCACCATAGTAGAATACAACTACTGTCCAGAGACATACAATCTCCACAACAACCATTTCATCTGATATCAACCCATATAAAAAATATCATGATACAAACTTAGCCACCTGGGCCATTTTTCCACTCACATCTATGAGATATGGAAGAGCATATACCTTCATAAAGTAAAACATTAGCCATGAGATATTTGGACTATTCTTCCCAATCATAGAAGAATAACTGTCCCTGATTTATGAGGTTGGACTATTCACCTAATTGGGCCATTCCTCCGGCACTAATCATAGTGAAACCTGGAGATAATGAGTTCATCCTAGAGAATGCCTATCCATGATTGATGAACCTGGACCATTCACCTAAATGGGACATTCCTTCGGCACTAATCATAGTGCAACCTGGAGAGAATGATTCTTCCGTAGGGAATGACTATTTGAACCATTTCCTATGGAAATGAATGTCCTACACCAACCTCCAAAATGGACCATTACTCAAAACTTCTCACATATATGAACTTAGAAATAATGACTTCCTGACAAGGTGGACCATTCTACTTGACCACTACTCAGAGTGACTACCAATAAGAATGTTTTTCGTAAACCATTCCCCCACACTATCCATAAGGGGAATCACTGCCTATGGTACATCAACAATCTATCAGACCATTTTCATTACGAAAACGACCGTCCGATCTGGACTATTTTTTGATTTGGAAAATGACTGTCCGTCAGAAATATCTAACCACTTTATGGACTAGAAAGGAACTGCCCAACCTTGACCATTTTCTGAATTGGAAAATGATTGTCCGTCAGAAATATTGAACCACTTTATGGACTGGAAAGGAACTGTCCAACATGGACCATTTTCCGAACTAGAAAATGACTGTCCATAAATCAATAACATATCAATGCTCCCTCCCAACCTAGGAGTAATCACTTCCTTTTTCAATACGAAAGTCATCTCCATGAGCCCCAACTTGTTCCTTAAGTATGCAATCTTTTCATCTTGGACATAGGATTTACCAAAATATCTGCTATCTGCTCATCTGTCGAGATATAATGGAGAACCACTTCTCCCCTCTAGAATTTATCACGAAGAATATAATTATTGATCTCAATGTGCTTCAACCTGTCATGGAACACCAGGTTCTCTGAAAGCTTCACATAGCTCTGATCATCACAATGTATCACTGTCGAATTCAACACTTGATCAGACAGTCTAGAAACCGACTTACGGAGCCACACTTCTTTTGTACAAGCATCACAAGTTGCAATATACTCTCCTTCTACAGTGCTGAGTGAAATAGACTTCTGTTTCCTGTTATCCCATGACATCGTGGAAAATTTCAAACTGAAACATATCCAAGTAGCACTTCTTCTATCATCTGCACTCCCTTCCCAATATGAATCGATAAATCCATGCACATGTATATCATAACTCAAACGTCCCACAAGGAAAATATCCGACTGAGTATTCTCCAAATAAATTAACGAGTCAATCAATTATCGATACAAAGATGGGTCTACCGGATCATAGTTTATTCAGATCTATCATTATCAGAGCTTTTCCATGGATTTGTAATCCATCATCCCAAACTTCTGAAGAACCATTTTGATATACTTCCTATGTCATAGGAAATTTTCACCACGCTTTTGCTATGCATGAGAGGCTCTGCACCGAGTTTACTTGAATCCATACAAGGTCTTCTTCCATCTGCATACAAGGGTATCTTTATGGTATACCTCAAAACCTTGAGGTTTCTCTACATATGATTCTTCTTCAATTACTCTGTTGAGAAGAACAATATTTACATCCATCTGATGTAAACTCCAACCCATGGATGCTGCAGGAGATATAATGGCTCACGTAAAGGTATGTCTGGTTACTGGAAAAAGACATCATCATAGTCTTATCCCTTCTTTTGGGAGAACTCTATAGCCCTAAGTCTTGCCTTGTATCTATCAATGCTCAACAATTCATCACAACTTCCTTCCATTTCTTTTGCTTGACTACTTCTAGTGGATTCAAACTGGTTCAATTGGTTGTTCTGAATTTTTCTTTCTTGGAATATTCATGTTCTTCCTCATGTTTTTATTCAATGTTGGAGTCCATGGAATCTTCTATAGATTACATGCCCCCCTTTCCTCAAGGATCCAACCTTTTGTCATAGGAACATAAATGTAGATGAAAACCAAGGATATTCAAGGCTTCTTTTTGAAGAATACTTCTTTTAGCGTCAAGTTGAACACATGCTGCTTATCATGGCTGTTACTTCCATTGAAGAACATGGATAGATACTTCATAGTCTTTACAGGTTCTTCTTCAATGGATCATATCATTGGGGATTAGCTTCCTCCTAATCCCAAATTCATTCCTGAATGAGAAATATGCATGCTTTTCTTTTGGAATTATGTGATCAACTCCCTCCATCTGAGAGAGTCCATGCTTCCATCTACTGCATCTCTCTTTTCTTTATGCAAAGTGTCACAAGCATGATCTGTTTTCCTTTTTATTCCTGACTTCCTTCGAGTCTAACTCCTATGAGTCTCTTTAAGTTTGTTTCAATTTTTTCATATTGCTACCCATATGGTAGTTGTGTCATCCTTATAAACTTCTTCTATGACAACTTCGGCAAGGATTGTTCATCAAACATATTTCATAAGGGTACCTTCCCGAAAAAAAGAATAATAAGAGAAAACAAGAAATATCTATCTAGAGGAAATGTTAGTTCAACTTGCGAACAAGTACAATAAACATCTATATAAATAGTATTAATATGAAATCGAGTATTCATTGCACCTAGCAATGATATTTCAAAGACTGCTTTCACAATTTGTATTGTAGCAGATATCACCCTTGATATACACAAATTTGAAGCTTAACAATTTAATTAAACATGAAACCTGAAGCCTCAATTGCTATGGAGGGTGCACTTGTTCCTATGAGTGCACTAAATCTAATATTACAACTTGGAAAATGTCTCTAATACTTTTCCTGCAAACAAACTCACATTTTTCTAGATGATATAACTTGGATAACATATAAAAGTGCATACCTTTTAAGTCTTGTAACATCGTCCAACTTGTCTTCCAATCTGAAACTAGATACCATCTTGACAAGAAGAGATTAGAAACTCAATCAAAATATTCAATGATTAGAACAAGCTAGAAACTCTAAAATTTCAACTTTGACCACAAAATCAATTTGACCAGAGGTCAACCTTTGACTTTGACTTTGACTAGTCAAATTTTGACTTCGACTTTGACAAAAAATTCAAACCTGACATTTTTTCTAGCTGAGAGTATGAAGAGGTGCGCTAGGCTAGGGCGCACTAGGATTTCAAGGAATTAGGTCAAAAATTTCATCATAAGTACCCGAACACAAGGGTTAGGGTTTGTTGTAGTTGCATAATCATAAAAACTAGCTACAACTGTAACTGGTGCCATAACGAGATTAAAAATAAATTCCCAATCTATCTTCCATTGGTTATACTTTCTAAAGATAGTGTGGGCCCATAACCTGTTAGAAATAAAGAGATGTGCTCGTTTTCCATAGAAAATATAACAATATTGTCACCCAACCATAGGCACAAAGGCCACGCTCGAGCACCTTAAGCTTGACAAACAAAATAATTTCGGTAGTAGACCAATAGCCAACCAAGGGTAACACACCTTTCTCAAGGGTAGTGCACCAAGCAAGAATAACCAAAAACTGAGCAGAAAGTCCAAACCATAACCAAGAGACCAATTCCAACCCAAATCCAAAATCCCAGTTGTAGCAGTTGCAACTGCACTCCCTCTCCAAACTTGCTCACCACTAGTCTTATGCAGTTGTGAGTGACAAATGAGCTCTAACGCCCTCTATTTATAGTCCTCCAAGTGACCTAACTGGGCCGACTTCTCTTCCTGGAGGATAATAACTCAATATTAATTATTGTCTTGAGCCGACTTGTCTTCTAGGGTTATTATCCAACATTTTAGGGTTTCTCTTACTTCTCGGAATATTCTAGTCTCGTCAAAGGTTACACATGGAGGTTAATACCTCCCGCATATACCATAATATCAACATGAGTATCCTTTATTGTACTCACAAATGGCTTAACATCAAACTTTTTTAGGCCTTCTATAGGACCAAGGCAAGGATTTCCCTTATTCTGATAACTCTTTTTTTTATCATAGCTAAAGAACTTAGTGGGGAAATACTAGAGGCTAGAAGATATAGGATTTTAAAAGGTATCGGGATTGGAAGTTCTCTTTACTTGATTTATTTTATTTTTATAGATGATTTTTTGTTGTTATATGATGGTTCAATTTTGAGATGTAAATAATTTGAAGGAAATATTAGATTTATATAGCATAGAAACTTGAATGATGGTAAAATTTGAAAAAATTTCAATGCATTTTCATGGGTTAGAAGATGATCAAACATGGATGCTATTTCAAATTTTTCCAAATCAACATATTGAGTTTCAAGCCAAGTTAAAATACTTAGGGTTTTTCCTAGAGTCTAATGATGATCCAAGTGGATCTCGGTGGCCAACCACCTTTTTCACTGAATCAACATTTCGAGCCTATGGATTTGGTAAATCATGATATTCACCCTTTTGACGGGGAATGTAATGTAATGCCATCTTCATTTGTTAATAACAAAAATCATGTAATAATTTCCTAGTGGTGTTATGTACATGCCTACAACATAGTGTTAATGCATCAGATCCCATTATAACTTTGTAGTTAAGTACACTCAAGCTAGAGTAGTTACTAGGATGGGTGATCACCTGGGAATTCCTAGTGTTACATGCCTATGGAATTTTATAAACTTAGATTAATTTATCCCACATGCATCACGGGAATCGTTCTCCTTTCACTCTCTCATATATAATTAAGGTGAAGGAGGCCCTTTAAGCATGCAATGGAGTGTGAGATAAATCTTGTTGCGAATGAAGCGTAGACAACATCTCTTTCTTTTCATTAGTAGAAGTTGGGTTTCACTGTATTTCTATGTTATCTTCTATATATTTTGTTTTATTCTCATTTAGTTCTCAACATAATCTAGATTAGTGGTATTAGAGAAGTCTACTTCTTGTGATTTGCAGGTCCCCAACAAGATCAATGTATAGAGAGTTAGGTCTTGCAAGCCCAAGTGACCTCCCATGTCGGAAGAAAAGAGAGATGACAGAGTAAGAGATCCTTTTAAAAAGTTGCTCGAGGAATCCCCCATGTGACAAAAGAACGAGATGATAGAAAAATTTGCTTAGATCCTTCAAAGACTACTGATGGTAGAGACCGAGGCATCTTCGACAATAAACCATTTCGGAGGTGTTGCACCCTTCAAGGTACAAGTCAATTTTGATATCCCCTTATTTGAAGGCTAGATAGACACACATTCTCTAGAAAAATGGTTGATTTTCTAGAAGATTATTACTCAGTTCAAAAATTTTCGGACAGTGAAAATATCAACTTCATGCTCCTTAAAGCCCTTCCCCATTTTAGAGCTTGGTGGGAAGGTTATTAGGAGATATACACTGCAAATGAATCTACTCCATTTGGGAGAGAACCCATTTGGGTGGCCTTTGTAGATTCCCTAAAGAAGGAGTTCTACCTTGTCATAAACTACGATGACCAATACATGAGATGGATGACTCTGCGTTAGAAAAGAGGTCAGATGGTATCGAAGTACAATAACATCTTTCATACCTTGCGCTCAAAGATGGGTATTAAAGACTTTAAGAAACACCTGGTTTTGAAATACCGCAGTGGTTTACATAGGTACATCCAAACATATATGGATTTCTTATACATCTCCTCACTGGGAGTTGCTTATCGATATGCATTCAAAATTGAGAAAAAATTCAAGAAACAGAGTAAGCATGGGTTCGGGTTTGAAAATATGCTACAACAGAAGCATGGAAAGTGAAATCTTAACTCACAAAATGAAGGACATATCAACAAGGAAGTCCAACCTCAATAAATATAGTCCAAGACGCAAGCGAAGAAGGGTAGCATGAAGTTTAAGAAAGACACCGAAAAGTGGTGTGAGTTCCAAAATATCCCTTGGCACAACTTTGATGAATGATGCTCAAAAAAATCACTGGTGGCCGAACTCAAAGAAAAAGAATCAGAACCTGACTCAGACTTTAATTCCGAGCATAATTGATTTGGATTACATTCAGAACAAAATGAAAGAAGATAAATTCCAATGAAATACTCATGAAACTTTCCAGAAACAAAGAAATACAACAATACTTGATTTCTATTAATGAAATAATTGTAAAGAGACTGTAAAAATACAGAGTGCAAGACTCGCTAGAAAGGTGGAAACTTTATCTCTGAGAAGAGATGTGATGGCTACACTCATTTGTAAGAATATTATTACAATGAGGCTTTGAAGGCCTTTTTATGTTGAACATGAATGCCAAAACCCTAGACATCCAGAAACCTAACCCTAGGAGATGAAACACTAAAATTTATGTGGGCCCCGTTTGGGAAAGTTAGTACATTAACTTCCCAGGGTCTTAAATTTTGCATACAATCTCTGTTTTAGGTGCATGATAGCTCATTGGAAAGGTATTTTCGATAAATGCGCATTACGTCGCCAAACTTTGACTTTGTGTACAGTTTGACTATGGCACACCAAAATAACACTGTTTAGGGCCCCAAAATGGCCCTGGAAGTACAACAAGATGTGATGACATCAATACATACAAAATAAGCCAGTTGGATTAGGTGGGAGGCCACTAGTATCCACCTGGAAGATGTGTAGGGATTCAGGCAACCTTAGAAGGGTAGAAACCTCAATTACAAAGAAGTACAAAAGAATGTGATGAACTAAAAACTGACAAAAGGAGCTAGTTGGAACAGGTGGGTGGCCACCAATATCCACCTAAATCAATCCCCCACCCTTAGGAAGCAATGGTATCCATTGCGTTGAGTACCTAGGGAAGAGGGGAAAGTATTTTCTGAATATGAATCTTGGTGAGCTACGTGCCTTGTTGGATAAGTTGTGCTTCTTGGCTTGTGGAAGACTGTCACAACCCTGTGGCTAGAGGGGTTGAATCTGTTCTACCAACCTGTTGTCTCTCAGTTGGATGGGGCATTGTGTAGGCACCATTGTAGGTGAAGAAACAATATCTTATTTCTCTTTGACAATCTGTTTGTGCTATATTAAAGGTGTCTTTTGTGCTGAACTAAAAACTGACAAAAGGAGATAATAGGAACAGGCAGGTGGCCACCAATATCCACTTGGATAAAAAATAAAGGGAAACATATCATCAATGAAAAACCCACTGCTAGCATCGTGACCAAAACAATACAACCAGAAGAAACATATGAGATTGAGGACGAGGAGTGCCTCTTCCACTTGCAGATATGGGTAAAGGGGATCCCAATGCATTTCATTGTTGATAGTGGGATTTAGAAGAACCTGATCTTAGCTGAGGTTGTTAAGATATTTTAGCTACCAATGCTGTCACACTCCCAACCATACACCATTGGATGGTTGAGCCGGGGAGGACACATCCGTGTCAGCCAGCAGTGCCGCCTGTCCTATGGCATCAAGCCCTTCAAGGATGCGGTAGTGTGTGATGTTTCCCCAATTGAAGTCTATGCTGTTCTTTTAGGAAAAACATATATGTGGAGATGTCACATTATCTATGAGTCTCATCCCCATAGTGTCATTATTACTCTAGGAGGTCATATATATAGGGTAATATAGGTATCTCTAACTACTTCCACTTCATTGATCTTGGAAAAAAAATGCTGCAAAGTAATTTCTTAGACCACAAAGTTTTCCCTCTTTATGATCCAGTCATAAGGTGAACATGAGGTCACTACGACCACTACAACCTCGAACCAAGACATTTCTATACAACAAAAGTAGGTCAACAATATTGTAGAGGATCATGAAGAGAATGGGAGTCTTCCACATTTTCAACATAGCCCTAATGGCCACGACCCGTTCTAGGTGTTCTTGGGGTTCCAACCGTTAGCCCCCATTGATATAGCTCTTCTTGTTGCATCTTCAATGACAGAGTCCTGCCACACTCAAAACAAGGAAAATCATGCATCCATATCCATTGAATGGATCCAATAGGTTCATGACATCCTTCCACAGGAAAAGTACAAGCATGACATCTACTTCAATAAGGCAAGCTACTCACCAAGGTTCAGATTCAGCAGAATTTTTCCCATATCTCGAGGGAACTTGACACAATGGGGACCATTGCTTCCTAAGGGGGGAGGAATGATCCAAGTGGATCTCGGTGGTCAACCACCTTTTCCACTGAATCAACATTTCAAGCCTATGGTTTTGATAAACCATGATATTCACCCTTTTGATGGGGAATGGAATGTAATACTATCTTAATTTGTTAATTATAGATATCATGTAATGATTTCCTAGTGGTCTTATGTACATGCCTATAACATAACGTTAATGCATCAAATCACATTAGAAATCCGCAGTTAAGTGCACTTGGGATAGAGTAGTACTGGGATGGGTGACCGCCCGAAAATTCCTAGTGTTTTACATGCCTATGGCATTTCATAAACTTAGATTAATTTATCCTACATGCATCATAGGAATTATTCTCCTTTCACTCTCTCATATATAATTGAGGTGAAGGAGGCCCTTTAAGAAGGCAATGGAGTGTGATGTAAATCTTGTAGCGAATTAAGCGTAGCCAACATCTCTTTCTTTTCATTAATAGAAGTTGGGTTTCACTTTATTTCTGTGTTCTATTCTATATATTTTGTTTTTTTCTCGTTTCGTTCTCAGCATAACCTGGATCAAATGATTATAGGATTAATGATTGAAAATATCTCATAGAAAAAAGTATAAAAGAGAACAAATTTGTAGTGAGATAGATGGATCTCGAGGGGAGAGAGACTAATTCTAGTGAAGTCTACATTGGAAGCAATTCCAATTTGTTGGAAATCTTTGGCTTACATCCCCAAGGGATTCTTTGAAAAGATAAAATTGAAATTTTTTGGGTTATTATGGATTGGAAAGAGAGAGAAAGAAATACATCCCTTTGGTTAATTGGAAATCCATGGCTAAACCTAAGGATGTAGGGGGTTGGGACCTCAAAAAAATTCATCATTTTGGAAAGGCCTTACCAACCAAGAGAATATGGAGGCTCATATCAAAGGATGGAATTTGGAATCAAGTCATCACTTAGAAATACATTAAACACTACACAATAGAAGATCGGATTAGTAGACCCTAAAAAAATATTCATATTGTGTCAATAATGTGGAAAGCCATTGTTTTATATTTCCCTTTAGTTGGAAATGAGTTGGTATGGAGGTTGGGTAATAGAGAAAGGGTCAGGATAGTATTTGGTCCATGAGTTGGGATAAAAGAAGGATATAAACTGTCTAATAATCTTATTGCTCATCTCCATGGGTAGGGTATTTATAACCTGGTTCATGTAGGACACCCATAACATACTACAATTTGGAAGCAAGTATGGATATCTATAGACCTACTAATATTGCAAGGGAAATAAGGTGAGTAGTGGGAAAATTACATTTCTCTACTAAAGGTAAGCCATGTTTTCATTATACAAGCAACGTATGAACTAGTATGGTAAAAAAACCTATCCCTAGGGGACTACACTACACTATAGGGATATAAATCCTTGTTTTTCAATGAGGTACATGTAGATTTTCAATGGTGGTGGAATCCATTATGTAATATTATATCTAATTTGAAAGATGATATCTTTATGTGGTTGGAAATTATGAACAAAGCATCACCGAGGAAGTATTGCAGAAAATGAGTTGATATGGACTTAGCAAGTGTACTTTATGCAAAGAGGAAGGGGTAACCATAAACCATTTACTCATATCCTATCCATATATTTACAAGGTTTGAGATGAATTGGATAGTGTGATAGGTATCAAGGATAGATGACAGGGGGAGTCTATTGTAGAATTCTCAAGGCACTGGCTTAAAAAATAATAGTTACTATATTGCAAGGATCTTCCTTTGATTGTGGCTTAGGTCATTGGCATGCTAGGAATTATGACATATTTGAGAACAATAATCATTCTACCTTCTCAATGGGATTTTCAAATCAAATTTATTCTCAAAAGTTTCAAGGATAATTTTGTGGTTAAAACCTACAAAGTAGTTGATCTATGAACCTATTGATAAATTGGATGCACGAGGTTTGGTTTGATGGTTCCAACCAAGTCACTCCTCTTATGTGTGGGATTGGAGGAATTATATTCTTAAATAAAAATCATACTATAAATTTCAAAGATGGACTGGGAGATGGTACCAATAACTATGCAGAATGTTTGGTACCAATAACTATGCACGACTATTAGTTTTGAAGATGTTGTTAAAATTATTAGTAGAAAAAGTTTGTATAAGATATAGGTATTTGGGAACTCATATCTAGTTATAATTTGTATGAAGGGAACATTTAAGATGGGTAATTTGATTGTGAGACCTATTTATGAAGAGGTAAAAAGGTTCACAACACTTTTTAACTCAATCTCTTTCTTTCATGTCTATAGAGACCTCAATTTTGAGGTTGACCCTCTATCAAAACATGGCATACAATTAGCTATTGACACTTGGTTGGTGAATGAAGTTAAGATTGGAAGAGTTGCCAATGAGCATGTATTATTTGTTCTTAATAATTAAAATATTGGTATCGACACATTTCATCAGATGGATATATTTTTGATACATTTTGATGATGTTGGAGGCCTCTAAAGGCCTAATGATTTCTAGTTTTTGATGATCTATAGTAAGAGATGATGTTGCACAAGCTGTATTTTTTGAAAACGTATGGTGATAATTTCAAAGAACTTTAAATTTTTTTGTAAAATTCCACGAAGGATTATGACCTTTTTTCATATGAGGTTAAAAGTATTTGATCAAAGTTTTGATAGACGAGTTTATACCTTCGCTTTTAAGCTATCATAAGAGATGTATTCTCTTAGACATACTTGGAATGCTATATGCATATATCATAATGTAATTTCCTTTGATAGAGGAGTTTATACCTTCTGTTTTGAGCTATCATAATAAATGTATTCTCTTAGACATACCTATAATGCTATATGCATATTCATAATGTAATTTCCTTTCATCTTGAATACAAATTATGTTTTTTAACGAAAAAAAGTACACAGCTTGAAAATAATACATTTTAGAAAATCAATTTATAACTTCCATTCACAATAAGAGAAAAGAAATATAGATAATCATAGAGAGAAAAACATATATGTTTTCTATTCCTTATTATTATCTTAAATAGGTAAAATTCATGATCATATTTGACCATGTCAAAGAGTACATAAAATATTAGTAACTAACTATTATTAAATATTATATACTAACTTCTATATTGAATGTCCAAGGTATCTTTTGTTCACATCAATTCCTTAATGTTTATGTGATAGTGCCCCCACCTTTTGTTGTAGACGGGAGAAGTTGCTGGCTAAATTTTTTAGTTGGATCCATTTGGCCTAAGTAGGGAGGTGTCCCTTTTGCCCAACCAAGTACATGGTGGTAGTATTAGTGTAGGTGGAATGTGTCTGGACATCGAATAATGTATCTTTATCTCGAAGTTGCTAAAATCATGAAATGGTATTGTTCCAATGGTTAACCACAATTTCTTCTTCTCGCTATGGTGATTCACACAACTTGAGATGATTTACATTCATGATGTTAAGTATCCCAAATTGTGTTAGTAATTCAATCTTGGAGGAATTATATTTTATTTTTCGAATGACGTGGGTTCATATTGAAGGAAATTGATGTTGTGGTGAATCTTACCCTATAAATGATGCTTCTAAAGGCATAACTAGACTTTATAATCTATTTAAAATGTAGCTATAAGTCAATTTTGATCTTGGAGTGCCTTTATCTTGAATTTAAATAGTTTTAGAGAATGGTTGTCATGTTCATGGATATGGGACAAGTATTGGGAAAAGGAGATGGCCTAATCTTTCTCTTCTATAGATGAATTGAATTTGTAGAAATCATTAGAATAAGAAATTCATAAGGGGTTGATGATGATATCCAAATTAGATCCTACCCTAACCTCTTACTTAGATACTTTATCAATGTATGAGGCCACTTTCCTTAAATAATGCCCATTAAATAGTTAGTTAATAATCACTCATTGTAATAAAAGGGTCCTTTTTAGCAATAAGACCCAAATTAGTTGGTCATCCCTCATTATAAGGGGCCCATAGGTATTTAATACTCTCTATGGATAGCTATATATTGAGTAAAAGGTTATGTATTATTTTTTCAAGAATTGTTATTATATTTGGAGCATTGCTCTTAGAGGTTTCCCCCTCGAAGAAGTAAGTGAACATAACTCTCTATTATTATCTGTCTTATCTCTTGTGTTCTTAGGTTTTTCACTACATCTCATGTGATTTATATAAAGTTTTTGATTAAGTACACTACAAGTGGTATATGAGATCTTTCTTGGCCATGAAGTGGGAGAATTTTAGGGCACAAAGTGGGAGATTTTTTTTTTCTTTTCACAAATTTTTGACACAAAAAATTGGATGACAATATTCGGATCACAAATATGCTGTCCTTATCCTCTGTGGTGGGGAGACTCTTTGTAAAGTCCATAGACGCTTACATATATTCTTGATATGGAATATGAAGGGTTTGAATAAGACTTGGAGGTATGATTAATTCAAACTTATGGTACTAACAAGTGTTTCATTCAAACACATGTTTCAAAATATCATTCTTCATTCCTTTCATGAATAAGGATTAATGTATATTGTAGTATGTTTTGAAAAATCCAACATAAACTGTATGTAAGGAATCATGATTTTATTTTAAGGATTGGATTTTGAATTTTGAGGTGTTGGGTAAATATATTCTTCTCTTATGCCAAATCATATCATTATGCCAAGTAAATTTTGTTCTCAATGTATCATTGTTTTCAACTTTTTTGATTAATTTTCCGATTTTTGGACTTTTCACATATTTGGCTTGACATTTGATATCTGTTCAGAAATAACTACTGAAATTGAGCATAATGTGACACCTTCTTCTTTTTTTATTGATAATATATCAACAACTTGGTTTTTCTTTCCCTTCTTATAGAGAATTTAAAAGTCCAAAACTTGGAATTTTCTTACCCATTTTTGTTATTCTCATGATAAATTCTTTTGGTTTAGAAAATATTTCAAGATCATGTGGTTCATTTTGAAAATTTTTTTTGCATCGACTAGATATTGTTTCCATTTTCGAAAGGCATGAATGATTTACAACATTTCATTGTCGTATGTAGATTTTGATTTCACCCTAGGGTTTAATCTTTGACTTTCAAGGGAAATGGGGTAATGTTCTTGCACAAACACAACTCCTATACCTACTCTAAATGTATCACATTCAAGAACAATTAGTTTTGTGAAGTGTAGGGTAGTCAAATTATGAGTGGAAGTCATTAATGTCTTCATCCTCTCAAAATAGATTTTGGTTGCATCATTCCATCTAAAGGCTTCTTTTTTAAACAATGTTGTTAGTCAAGCAATGATCTCTGCATAGTTTTTTAAAATAATATGTAATAACCTATAAGAACTTAAAAACCATGTAATGATGTGATAGTTTTAGGAGTAGGATAATTAGTAATCACCATAATCTTCTTTGGGTCTACCTTGATTCCTTTTATTGATATGACATGACCTAGAAATTCTCTCTCCTCTTCCAAAATTGCATTTTGATTCTTTTTCATAGAATTCATTTTCTTCTAATAGTTTCAACACAATATCTACTTGCTTGAGGCAAAAGCTCCAATTTTTTTTGTAAAATAGTATATCATCAAAGAACACAAGTAAAAAATTCCACAAGTATGGACAAAATAAGTCATTCATCACTACTTGGAAAGTAGATGCAGTGTTGGATAGTCCAAAAGGAATGACATAGAATTCATACAGGCCTTCATGGGTATAAGAATCAATTTTGGGAATGCAATATTTTTTTATTCTTATTTGGAAATAACTTGATTCTAGATCAATCTTGGAGAAATACTTAGTACTACCCAATAGTTCATCCATAAACAAAACGAGAAACTTATCTTTAATATAAATTTTGTTTAATTCTCTACAATTAATACATATTTTCTAGGAACCATCCTTCTTTCCTACGAGTATGACTGGAGCTAAACATGGAATCTTGCTTTGGGTTATAATGCCACAATCCAATAATTATTGAACCAAGATTTCAATTTTTGTTTTGTGTCTATGGGACAATCTATAATATTCTAACAGGGATTGATCTAGGGATAAATTCTATTATATGATATCTGGATTATTTCGGGGGAAGACCATGAGGTAGGTCTTGAAAAAGGTACTATATTTCCCAAGAATATTATCTAGTCCTTTTGGACCATCCATTTAATTAGAATATACCTCCATTGCATAACATTCTAAAATATAAGGTTGGGATCCATTATTAATCATTTTCTCGATTATGTTGGATTAGATTATTTGTAGGGGGGGTTTCTTGATTCCACGAAACTTGTATTTTTCCCATTTTCAAAAAATATTAGGAATGATTTTTGTAAATTCAACCCCATTGTACCAAACATTTATAACTATCAAGATCCTAATACTACATCTAATCCTATGATTTCCATGGCATATGTAGGAGACTTTAATTCGTAATCATTAATAGACAATTCTACCTTATGAATTTTTTTCGCACAAAGCAGTTTTGTTCCCTAGTATTTTGACTTGGAAGTTAGAGGTAGGGTACACATGAGAACATTTAATTGTTTTTCTACTCTAATACTGATGAAATTATGTGAAATTTCACTATTTATAAGTATCATTAGTATTTTTTTTTTAATGTAACAAAAAACTTTAATAGTTCGGGGTTGAGAAATATCCATCATGGCATAAGCAAAGAATTCAAGGATGGTACTTTTGTTTCTATATTTTTCAATATTTTTGGATTCTTCATTTGAATATCATAATTTTGTTAAAATGGAGATAAATCACCTACTTCTTACTTTTTGTCGCTATCGTTGCTATGTACTTTGCAAAGGTATACTTTTTTTCCTTGCATTTGTATCCTAGACTCTAGTTAGGTGCATGACATTCAAAACATTGATTTTTGTCATTGTTTATGTTAGATGGAGGAATCCTTTTGTTAGGGGGAATATACTTTGATCTTGGTTTTTTGGAGTGGAACCAAGGAGGTCATTGAAACTTGTATTTTTTTTTTCCCGTTTCAAAAAATATCAAGAATTATTTTTGTAAATTTAACCCCAATATACCAATCATTTCCAACCATTGGGATACTAATAATACACCCACTCCTCTGATTTCCTTGGGATACATAGGAGAATTTAATTGGTAATCATTAATAAACAATTCCACCTTATGATATTTCCATCACACAGAGTAGTTTTTTTTTCCAGTGTTGCAACTTGAAAGTCATAGGTAGGGTACATGAGAATATTTGATTGTTTTTCTATTCTAGTATCAACAAAATTATGTGAATCTCCACTATTTATAAGTAGCATTACTCTTTTCTTATTAATGTAACCAAAAACCTTAAGATTTTGGGGTTGATAAATACCCATCATGGTGGAAGAAATGATTGTTGGGATGGTATTTTGATTGTTATATTTTCCAACATTTTTGGAATGCAAATGCTTTGATTCCATTTCGGATGGAGATAAATCAACCACTTCTTCCTCTTTGTTGCTGTCACTGCTATGTACTTTGCAAAGGTATTTTTTTTTCCTTTCATTTGTGGGCTAGACTTTAGTTAGGTGAATGGAATTTAAAACATCTATTTTAATCATTCTTTATGTCAAATGGAAGAATCATTTTGTTACGAGGAATATACTTTGAGATTGGTGTTTTAGAGTGGAACCAAGTATGTCATTGATAGAACATTAATTTTTATTCAACAATTTTGGATTTTAGACATGCTTTTTCTATGTCCTTGATATCTATCAATTTGAGTTTGTTTCTTATGTTTTATTTAAATCATGATATGGTCACACAAAATATATAATCATTTGATAAGTCAGGACCATGAGTAACCAACACATGCAAAATCATTGAAAAATTCATCCACCAAACTAGAGTGTTGCAATCAAGTGCATTTGGTGAAGAATTCCTTTTCTTTGATATCCTAAAATCTTTTGAAAAAATGTTTTTTTGAATGTATCTCAGTCTCTTATTAATGATTGGGATTTTGAGTTCCACCGTAGGAACCGATGAAACATCGATTTTTATCCAGGTGCAATGGCGTGAAATTGAATCTCTCTTCATTGTCATACATACAGTTCAAATCAAAATAACATTCAAGTCTATTTATCCATATTTTTCTCTCTCTATCAAACCTTGGTATGCCAATTTTTATCTTGTGTATAAATTAGTTAAGGGACCCCATATTTGATGAATGTTTTGGAAGTGGAAAAAATGAGTGGTAATTCAAGATAAATTCTCCCTTATTCCTACTTTTCATTGCTTCAAATTGACTCTTGAGATCAACATAGTTCTCATCCCACACCTTTGTTACAATTTCTATGTCCTAGAGTATTTTAGGAATGTCATCCAACTCATTAATAATTTTGGAAAGTTTATCTATAACATTGAGTTTCCTAAAGAGTTCATTCACTAAGTATCTTGATCATTTTATCTCATCACCTAAATTTGTGTTAGATGATACATTTCTTGTGTTAAATGACAAATTTCCATTGGAATCCAAGGCATTCTTTGAAGTTTCTGAGTTCCTCATTGTTCCTTCCCGAAAAAGGTGTGTTAGTTGCATGCAATTAGTGTGGTTTTATAACTTCAGGAACATAGTGTGGAAGGATCCATGTGCGAATTGAAAACTATGCAGGGTTTCCAGAATGGTGATTCGATAAAGTATCTAGTAGCCTCACAAATTGGTGGATGGTCAACATGATGTATGTTCTCATAATTTTAGTCCTCTTCTCTTGAGCCACTCAATATCCAATATTCCACCATGCTTTCTAAATTTCAATGTCTTGATGACATCTCAAATCAGCTTTCTTTTTCTTCCTTCATCTCTCATGACATCTCCAAGTCTACCAAATAGGTGAATTGGTTTTTTATAGTCCTTGATGATGAAATTTCACAAGGTTATGTGCCAATTCATGTCTCAATTATGGACGGTCACTGAATTGGTATTGCACAATCTTAGGCCATAGAGTGCTATCACACAAATTCATTTGGAGAAATGATTGTTCGTTATAGTATTTAGGAGTTAATTCATAACAAATTATGGCTCCAATACCAATTGGAGGAGATTGTGACAAGTATATATATATATATATTTCCAAGTCCAAGTTACAATGGAGGAATGAATAACATTTAATACAAGTAAACCATAAAGATATGTAACTCTTCGTTGGATGATGTTTTAGACATTATTTGATTATCTATTCACAACTGATTGTTAAATTTTTTTGGTATATTACACATAATTTAAGTTCATTATATTATGCCAACAAACAAACATTTGATCACAATTATAGTAGAGGCCTTGTTATGAACACAATTCTACCACTTTGGATGGAGTCAACTTATGGAAATTAAGGGAATAAAAAGGATGTGGAGGTGGCATAAACGAAGGATGTGGTTGTGGAATAAAAATGGGACATTTGAACTGGGTGGTTGACACCATCTATGCATTCTTAACTAGTTTATCAACTTGCAACTAGATATTTGGATGATACATCTTGACTCGGGATTTGATATCTTCTTTAATACCACTAATAAAACACTCCCTGAAAAATGGATCAATCATACCTTCTGTTTTGATCACCAATCAATCAAAAGAAGAAATAAATTCTTCCACTATGACGACTTGGTGAAACTTGGTAAACCTTCCCAAAAAATACCATAAGTTTCAAACCAAGCATTTATGATATTCATAGACTAGTCCTAATAAATGGAGCCCTAATATGCCTACTTATTGTTGAAATTTGGACAACATCAGGAAGACATTCTTCCATATCTATATCTATATATATATATATATTTCTTATTATAATATCATATAATATATGACATGATATTTACAATACAAGGTATAAGTATATATAATAAATAAGTAGTTATTTATTATCCAAGGGACACATCCTTTCATGGATGGTCACCATATGTTCTCTATATATGGAACACTCATCATTGTCATAATATATCAATCTCACATATCATCTCACATAAAAAATTCAACATGGTAACATAGCTAGATTGGGATTGACTCCCTCATAGGAGGGCCCAGGTAAATGAAAGGGAAATGGAAGCCATATTCCTCCTTGGATTCCTTGAGAATATTCTCAAACAATGGATGGTTTACACACACCACCAATTTTACCAAAAACTGTTGTTGTTCTCCTTCAATTCCCATGTACACAACCACACAACCCTTGGGAATGTCCTTGTGAAAATCCTAACCCTCCTTTGAGCCACCATGCGCATCATGATGATGAAAATGAAAATGGAAGTGAGGGAAATGAAGTGAATGGGGAATTCTGAAATGAGGGAAATGAACATGATGGGTGAAATAAGACTCAGGTAAAGTCACGTGGTGGAGGAAACCTATTCAAAAAGATCTATTTCACCATCTTTATGAATTGGTAAATTGAGTTCGAATAGTGATCAGTAAACCCCAAATTGACTAAGGAATATCATTGGTGTATTCCGTAGTTGTTTGGAATGTAACTATTGGTAGATCCTGTGAAACAAATTCTTCTATTGTGTAAGACTATGTTGAAGACTAATGTACTCATGGGGAACTATGCACGTATGATCTAGGTACAACAATGGGAGTTATGAATTCACTGACCTATGATCGTGGTCCTATTATACTCGTATATATTACTTTTAAGATTCAGGATACTATCTACAGTGTGTACATCTCCCGACGAGAAGTTTGACTCACTCCAATGTAGTTTAGTGTCTGCATATGAATAAGAAGAGAGATATTTCCGCAAAGTATGTGAAGAAGGCCATTCAAATTTGATTGTAGTGTTCCCTAGATATCTCCTGACATGGGATCCTTGGGTGAATTTTAAAATATGTCAGTGCAATAGGTGCCTTGATTTTCTGGGAGTCGACCACCTGAAAAGTGCAGAACCCCTATGCCATGAATGTCGACTTGGCCGTTTTGTAATTTCCTGGAAAGGAAATGCTTGTGGGTGATGAAGGTTTCCATATGGATACCAATGGAGGAAAATACTACAAAGCTATTTGAATTTAAGCATACGTACTAATCCATGGCATGGGTGTTGTTGGTGTTCTAGATCAACACAAGTATTTGGTGAGGAGTGATTGAGATGGACATGAGAAGAAACGACAAACCCTCTGTAGTCGAGATCACGTGAAGCTTGTTTCAATGTGTTGATGTGGTGGTTACCATGATGTTGTGTGCTTTGGAAAGTGGATAGTAGCTATGTGCTACTACGGTGGTTGTGTACCACTGGCATAGACTATGTGTCTCTGGACAATAGATGTGTGCCACTACGGTGGTTGTCTACCACTGGCAGAGACTGTGAGTCTTTGGAAAATAGTTGTGTGTTACTAGCAGTGGTTGTGTATCACTAGTGGTGATTGTGTATCATCGAAAAATAGTTGTGTACTACTATGGATTGGCGCACTCATGTTCTATTGAATGGAATTATAGTACTAAGTTGTGTGCTACTAGATGATTTCCATGGAGACTACTAGATTTATTGAAAGTAGATGTGTTCTACTGTTTGATCTTAGAGATTGTGATAGGTGATTTGAGATACCGATCGTATGGTAGTAGCTATGTTCTACTAGTTGATTGCAGAGTATTCAGTGGACTACTAGATGAAAACATCGTGGAAAAACACCTTCCTAGTCGAGAGGGAGTGTTGATGTTTGAGGCAACATCATGAGACATTCTCCCCAGAGGGTCCTGTATGGACTAGTAGGAGGGAATCTGGACTTCATCTTGACGTTCCTCAGATGGTCAGATGAAAGAACCAATACATTGGTTTCATGAGGAAACCTCGATATGTCTTGGGGGACATTGGTTCCATGAGGGAACCTAGATGTGTCCTAGAGATGTTTGAGGTAGGGATCAAGAGGGAGTACATTGTTCCTTACAACCCTCAACATAATGGGGTCACAGAGAGGAAGAACAGATCTATTGTTGAGGCAGTCAAGGTGATGATTCATGATCAAAATTTACCTATGTTTATGCGGGTAGAGGCATCCATGACTACAATGTATGTTTAGAAGAAATTTCCTCATAAGACTTTGAGGAACATGACTCCTGAGGAGGCCTTCACCGGAGTGAAGCTTGGGGTTGGACACTTCAGGATATTTGGGTGTCTAGTATATATTCATGTACCCAAGGATAAAAGTACCAAGCTAGACCCTTCAAGAAGAAAGGGTACATTTGTGGGGTAAAATAAGTCTTCAAAGGAATACCGGATTTACATCCTTGGTAAGAGACATATTGAGGTGAGAAGAGATGTTACCTTTGAGGAGGAGGTAGCCTTCAAGAGATGTAGATGATCTCACATGGATANAATAAGTCTTCAAAGGAATACCGGATTTACATCCTTGGTAAGAGACATATTGAGGTGAGAAGAGATGTTACCTTTGAGGAGGAGGTAGCCTTCAAGAGATGTAGATGATCTCACATGGATATTGATAGTGAGAGACATGTAGATATGGTGCCTTCTCCCCCTCACCCTCCAACAGTTCAGAGGGAGAGAATTGAGCCTATTGATCCAATGGATCTCGTTGATCTTGCAGCCTAAGTTGATGTTCCCAGAGATATTACAATAGTTTAGAAGAGACTTGTATGGGATCATCAGACTTTGCAGGAGGAAAAATGACATGCAATTCCTCGTGGTACCTTTCGAGAGAGCAAGAGACCTTAGAGATATTCATGCTATGCCGTAGCTATGAGCCACATCATTGATTCTGAGATTTCCTGTTATGAGGAGGCATCTAGTCAACCAATATGGAGAGATTCCATGATGGAGGAGTATCAATCCATCATGAAGAATGATGTGTGGGATATTGTTCTGATACTTGAGGGTAAGTTTGTAGTGATTTCCAAGTGGATCTATAAGATCAAACACACAGTTGTCAAGAGCATCGAGAAGCACAAATAAATATTTGTTGCTATAGGATTCTCTCAGGTGGAGGTAATAGATTACGAGGAGACATTTTCTCCTGTTTCTCGATACACTTATCTTCAGATGATTATTTCCCTTGCATCATCCATGGGTTGGAGACTACATCATATGGATGTGAAGACAACCTTTCTCAATGGAGAGATTGAAGAAGAAGTATACATTGAGCAACTAGATGGTTTCATGATACATGAGAAGTGTTGGTCTCCAGTTTTGATCATGTTTTTGCCTATACTATATCACAAATACCTCCATCTCTATACCCAGTACCACCCCTTTTGGCCTTGTTTTGACATAATTGACATCCCCCTACCATTCAATGGGGCTACTTAAGGTATCTT
>SNQJ01S0142900.1:14166-24674 GCA_010110895.2 Picea sitchensis
GAGAAGAACTTTCCCTGAGAGAAGAAGTTGTATTTTCCTTTGTAAAAACCCTATTAAGGAAGATTTTCGCAGGTTGCACTATACATAGGGTGCAGAAATGCCTGATTTCTACACCTTTCTCTATAGCTAGGTTGCAGAATTTCCGCAGGTTGCTCTAGAGCTAGGGTGCGGAAATTCCTGTGCATTGGAAAAACGAGCATCTTCTCAATGCTTCTAGAAAGAGAAGCTTATATGGTGAGGTGGCCTCTGAACGGTTCGGATCTTACTCACTTTCATGATTTAGTGGGAGCATCCTAACTTCCTCACCTTATCCTCTTCAACTTATAAAAGGAGAGGAGCTCTCATGGAGAAAGTTAGATTGGCTTGTTATTGAGTTTTGTAGCTTGGAGTTTTTGGAGCGTGTATGTTGGCTTTGAGCTTTGCTTTGTCAAGATAGATTGTGAGTAGCTATCAGATCTACAGTCTCAGAATCCATGGATTAGAAGTGTGTGGGAAGCAAGGAACTGTTGGAAGGAACCTGACGACATCAAGGCATCTGGTTGTATCTTTTTCCACATTCTTTAATACAGATATACTTTTCTTTCCTATATGAATGTTATTTGTTCATATTGTATGATTCCTTGATCACGTACATAGTTTCATATCAAATAGAATTTGTTATTCTTTTCTTTGTTGGCTTGTGTTTATTTGTAGATATTTCTCCATAAGCCTTGTGATGGAGCTTGGATTGCATTGGCAAAGTCGGATCTTCGATATTTAAAAGGTGTGTTCTAGATCCATTTCTCATTTGATAATTGAAATCTAAGGAAAGAGTAGTGTATTGTCTTGTTTTGTTCTAGTTTTGTAGTGAAGCTAGGGGGATTTATTTGTGTATGCACTTAACAATTAGCCCAATAAAAAATGATACATTAACTCATGGGGCTATGCTAGTGGTGAATGGCCCAGGATGCTGATGGTTCTCTAGTTAGCAGAATTAGACAAACATTCTTCCAGATCGGTCATGTTGATTTGACCAAGGGAAAATGATGCATTCACTCATGGAGCTTTGCTAGTGGTGAATGGACCAAGCGTAGTATTTCTCCTTAGTCATGTTGATTTTAGCAGGAGTGATAAAGACTTGAGATGCATTATCAGGCAAACATTCTTCCAGATTGATCATGATAATTTGACCAAGGGAAAATGATACATTCACTCACGGGGCTTTGCTAGTGGTGAATGGCCCAGGTGTATTCTTTATCATTAGTAATGCTGATTTATAAGGAGTGATAAAGATTCAAGATGCTATATGCTTTCACATTTTACGCTCCAGGATGGAGTGATCTAATTTTTATAAGGAAGGTTTTACTTGTTTACAAGTCTAGTTCTAATGTTGAAGAAGTATCCCCAAGAGACCTCTTCTGATGAGGGGCCTCTCAGTGGCTTTACTCAACATTAGATCTGTATATTAATTATATGTGCATGTGAGGATATGATACATCAACATGGCTCATGGACAAATTTTCTAGTGAAAGAAGAAAGCCAAGAAGACAAGTCAAAGACCATGAAAATATTAAAGAAACCCCTAAAAATCATTAAATGAATTATTGTGGACAAAAGAAGAAGCTGACCCCAAAAGTAAATAAAGGTGACTCAGATTACTATAAATAAAGGTTGATTCATTTCATTATAACATCACTCACAAGCTCTCCTCAGCAAGTGCATAAGTCCCAGTTACAATTGCAGTTGCAGTTTCCAGTTAAAGTTGTAATTGCATTTGCAATTGTAGTTGTAGTTGCAGTTACAATTGCAGTTGCAGTTTCCAGTTACAGTTGTCGTTGCAGTTGCAATTTCCAGTTGCACAAATTTTGGTGGTGTGCTATCTTTGTCTAGTGGTTCGCTAGCCTTGATGTATCTTCATCATGTTAGGGTGCACCCTTCTATATGTTGGTTTCTTCATTTTTTGGTGATGTTTTTTTTGGCTTGAATTCTTCTTAATCAAAGTTGTTGTGTTTTATCCCAAGGCTGGGTTTCTAAGGGTAAAAATATTGTGTCTATTGTGCATGGCTATATTTCTATGATTATGTTATTTTCGCTATAGTTTTATTTCAGTTGATATTTTTAGTGTGTAATTATTCTATGATAATAGTGGCATTAAATTATGTTTGAAGTCATAAGGAAATAATTATCAAATTTGGAAATTAGAAAATTCAACATGGTATCAGAGCTTTGTTGAGATTTGTCGCTGCACAATCTCAAATTTGTTGTTGCACATGAAATTTACCACTGCATAAATATTAACTTGTCAAGATCGTTGAGAAATTATTGCAAAGTCATTGGGACTAATTCTACACAAAGAAACTCACCTTTCCTTAGCGCATCTACTGCATCTCTTAGATTGACATTTGGTCAAAGTTGAAATTTTAGGGTTTTTAGGCTTATTGACATTTTCCTGGACATTGAACCTTATGTTTCATATTTTGTGATTTCTTCTAGTCAATATGGTGGATAATCGAAGAGTTGGAGGAATCATTGGTGGTGTCTTCTACAGTGTATGGAATCTCGAAAACAAATGAAACAACAACAACAAGACTCCATGTTTGCATATCAAGTTTAATATTTTTATTATTGCATCTTAAGTGAATGTTGTAACTGGGAAAAAGGTCTTTAGAGGTCTATTATTGTTGAGTAATATTTCTTAATAACACTTGAATATTGTTGGTGCGATGATAATTATATAAATTCTCACTATCCAGTACTAATGATGCACTTGTTTGCAAGTTGAATTCATTTCTTCCCTGCACTAGTAACCCCATGAATAAGGTTAAATGCCATGGAGGTTATCGTGGAGATATTCTTGTTTTTTTCTTGTTCCGAGCAAGTTACCATGGAGGAATAATTGGTCAAAACACTAGAAATTTTTTGTTCTTGTTTCTTGTTCGTGTTCTTGTTCCGGGTGTTAGCGCTCCGTAAACTTCATTCGGCTGAGAAAATGAATGCTAGAGGCAACCTACAAACCAACTTTGAGGCTGAAAAATAGCCTTTCTGACCTGGAGAGGGCTCTCTCTAGAGACTTCATCTCTATACAGGATATGGATTTAAGCTATCAGATAGATTTAACACTTTTATACAGTATTTTTGGTTCTATTGGTGAAAGAAAGAAAAACCTTGGGCTAT
The DNA here is from genome assembly GCA_010110895.2 of Picea sitchensis. Classification (NCBI taxonomy): domain Eukaryota; kingdom Viridiplantae; phylum Streptophyta; class Pinopsida; order Pinales; family Pinaceae; genus Picea; species Picea sitchensis. Next base: position 17,320 of record SNQJ01S0142900.1, read on the forward strand.
GGAGTCGATTTAGGAAAATGATAGAAACAAATGGCTTAGTGACTGAACTTGAGAGGATAAAGGCTAAGTAAGCAACAATCTTTCAGTTAAAAATCGTTGTGTGTGGTGGGAGAAAAACACATGAAGCAACTCAGAGCATCACTGGGGATGAATTCAGAGTTCACTTAGAAGAAGCAGAGTCTTCTAAATGGCATGAATCTAGAGCACCACGCCGTGAATTCTATATTCGAAATCACGTTCTGATTTAGAAAAAATATAGATATGAATATAAAGAACACAGGAAAGCATGTACACAAAGAGAGAGTACAATACATCAAACTGCTACAGTTAGAATATTTTCGTCAAAGCTTCAGTGCCTTTTCATTAAGTTTCAGTCGAATTCAAAAGCTACATTCAATAGTCATTGTATACACTGTTTTGCCAACCAACCCAACTTACATTGAAAGGACGAAATATATAGGCAAGGGTGTGCCACTCGGGCTACCCTGCACTCTAACTACGATCCCTAGAAATCAGGTTATGACTATTCTCTACTAGATGACTCTTCATATCGAACTTTACTAAAAATAGGAACTGACTGTACTCGGTCGCACCATAAACGCTCGTATTTTCCATGGCGGTTCGATCACCCATAAGATCTCATCGTTAGGAGGTGATATGTTGATGTTTTTTCTTTGACAAGGTATCTGGATGATCAAGTACTCTTTCAAACTCCTGCCACCCACTGTAATGACATTTCTTTCTTCCATGCAATCATTTGTTGGTGCATGCATGTGGTAGGTGACTATAGATTGTCGCAGGTGTTTCCAAAATGATGACCCCGGTTAGGGAATCATGTTTTTCTTCAAATTGTCACATATCCAACGTACACCTATCCTTTGCAATAAATGGTATTCCATCGCTACGCGTCATTTTTTTTCTACACGTGTATTTGTCAGAGTCCCTACTTCCCGGTAGGAAACAAGATGCGAAGAGACAAAATCCACGCCACATCTAAGAAGACAAAAATGGAGTTGGTTAATCATGCTTCTGGCTTCGTCTGCAGTTGGGACATCTGCAGCATTCTCCTGAGAGAACATTTGTGCCTTTTCATATTCATTACTTGTCTTTGTAAAACTACGTTCCATTTCAGCTTCTTCGACACACTGGCCATAGCTACACAAATATTTTCCAGTGTCGGTCCGCATTTCTTGAAGTGCTTTTCATTTTTTTCTTCTGACATCCTCTGTTCTTTGCGCAACTAGATGATTGTATCTTGGGCTTCCCTAAGTTGTCTCTTGATCCACGGTGTGTTTCCCTCTCAGCTCTGTGGCACTAGTGCCTTGAGGGTGTTTGATGCTAACTGTTGTCTTAGTTCCCGATTCTCTTGGTACAACTCAGCAATAGAAAGTTGTGCTTGCTTCAGTTGTTGTGATGATTCATGAACATCTGTGCCTTCAGTTTCTAGCCTTCTCTTTTCGTCGCAGGCTTCTCGACTTGGACCTTCAACAGGTTCCAGTTGAATGGCGCGCATGAGTAATTCTTCGACAATCGAATTTGCATGAAGATCTTTTAGGACCTGGGTCTCCTCGGTCTCTTTGTTCTTTCTTGGCTTGCCTCTCTTCTGGAGTATTGGTTGTTGGGAATATTTAGCTGCCAATGTCTTTCCTTCTTCCACGATCCTTCTTATTTCCGCCTCCACGCAGTGAGATGTTACTTTTTCTGCCAGTAGAGGGGACTCCCCTTTGGGGTCCCTGGGATGTTGTCTAAGAGTAATAAAGAATCCCAGTTTTTTCCCAATCACCTCAAATCCTTAACTATCAGAAATTTAATCAACGAGACATGATATGGTTTCTTCTCTGGTTGATTTTTATCAGCCTAGAAATTGTCTGCCATTTCTCGGAGGCTTTGGTACAAGAATAAAGGAAGGTTTAGTGGTCTTCTCCATATGAAATGCATCAACAATATGATGTGATATGGGTGAATTCTGTCAAACCTTACTTCACAGGTGAAATATTTCTTAATCGCTCTCAGGAGCTTCCGAAAAGGTTCCTACAGATATCTACTTGGAACGCCTGCTTCAACTTTCCCATTTAAACAATATGGTTTTATGAACTCCTCATAGCATAGTGCATCCAAAGGCATGCCTTTATACCACCTTTCACCGTGTGGAGGGATCTCCATGGCGGTTGACAGAGTTTGTTCTATTACTTGGAAACTGACTCCCTCAATTATTGCGTAGAACCCGTCGAACCTGAGTGCAAACTGCTCCGCCAGTTTCACGTTGAACCCTTTGATTTTCCTACAAAACACTATTTATCCGACTTGTTCAAACACTGCTCTAACATCTGAATATTCATTAATCAACATCAAGTTTTGAGGTTCGGGCCCCACATTTATGCTACTTCACACACCTTTCCTTATGTGCTATGTTTTTTTCATGGTGCAACACATATTTATCCTGCACGTGGAAGATTTAGCACAAACCCAAAGTTGTAGTCTTGCTTGACCTGAGTTTGTGATGCAACCGAAGGCAATTGTATTTCTAGACACAAGAAGCTCATAGATCGTGGGAAGAATTATAGACAGAGCATAAACTTGGTTGGTGAATAGAATACATGCAAAGCAATCAGAATTTATAATTGGGAGGGTGAGAGATGGAATCGTGCTAGGGAACACAGAATCCATGGTGACTGGAGGCTTCGCAACAAGTTGAATATTTCCTCAGCACATCCGTGCAATGGGTACACTTCGGGGTGTGTAAAGTACAACTGATAAGAGTTGCAGAGCATATGTGATATGAGCACCGTGATTTTTCATTCTTTCTAACTTCATAATGAGTTGATGATGGTCACTTCATCTTCTGACACGACTTCTATTTAACAACTTGCCTCGACCTTTGGCACATAAAACCCTCTCTTCTGACAGGACCTGACTCTTTAGGAAAATACTTTTACCCTTTACACATGTTTTGGTTTTGACATCCCTTCCCGACTCCAAGGGCCAATCAACCACTTGCTGACTTCAACTCATTCATAATTTGGTACCTGACCCCACATGATTTGACACACAGACCATGCCTCGACTAAGACTGACTCTAACTAAAAAATGATGGCACTAACAACTAGCTCCAAAGGGGATGCTATCCTCCCAATGAGGTGGAAAAGAACAACAAAAAAGGTGCCTGACCATTGGGCATTATTCGACTCCGAGATTCTGAAACAACGGGAAAGAAAAAAAAAACATAACCTAGACCTTGTTGACACAGTTTTAACCAGACTCAGCATAAACTTAGGGCCTTCACTCCGGGCTTCAATTTTTTGCTGAAAACTGACTCGAAATGCCTTATTTGAAAACAAAAATGAAATAGTTATTTACAATGAATTGAAAAATGAAACAAACCCTACTAAACTAGATAGTGTTTGAGGAACCTTCCATTCACAGGCCCTCCGCTAGTGGACTCTCCATTAAGCTCTTCTAATAGATATGTGGTGTTTCTATGGTACGCACTGATTTTGAAGGGTCTCTTCCAAACATGATCAAACTTTTCATGCTTTCCTTTGTCTTCATTCCTCGCGTCCCACTTTAGCACCAGATCATCTACCTGGAATTCCTCCTATTTAGCGTGCTTATCAAAATTTTTCTTCAACCTTTCTTGGTGCAGTTGTGATTGGTTGTAACCTTCTCCCTCATCTGTTGCACATGAATCAAATGGTTTATTCTTCTCTGAGTGTCATCTAGCTCGACCTCTTATTCGTGTAGTAACTTCCTGACAGGCAACCCCAGTGAGGTAGGGAAAACAACATCTGCACCATAGAGGATTTGGAATGGAGATTTAGAGATGGAATTTTTGGTAGTGACTCTGTCATCCCATAGCGCGTAAATGATTTTCTTATGCCAGGCCTTCTTGTTGTCCTGCAAGAGTATTTTAATGATCATGGTTAATATTTTATTTAATGATTATGCTAACCCATTACCATGTGGGTAATACGTCGTGGAATGTCCCAGGGTTGTATTGTAATCATTGAAAAACTTATCCATTTTCTTGGAATTAAATGCGGCTACATTATCTGTGATGATATTGATCGGGCATCCAAACCTAGACAGGATATTGGTCTCCAGAAACTGAATGATGACCATGTTGGTATCCTGCTTCGATCCATTTTTTGAAATAATATGTAGCCATAAGTATCCATTTGTGTTGCACCGAGGATGGCGGATGGATCTCTCCTATAAATTCTAGTCCCCATTACATGAACAACGCTTTGACCGAGATTGGTTTCAGCGAAACGGGTTGCATCTTTCTCCTTCCATCGAAAATATGACACTTGTGACAAATGGAAACTTCTTTGTACACATTTGTGAAGATGTTGGGCCAATAGTAACATTCCCTCAAGATTTTACGCACGGTGGTTTTCCAGTTGTGATGTCCTCCACAGTCACCTTTTTGGAATTCTTTGATATCTTGTTCTGCGTCATCTTCTAGTAAGAAACTCAACAATATCCCTCCCAGATCTTTCCAATACAGAGAGTTATCTAAGATGCAAAACTTAGTGGACTTTAGTTTCAAGAACCTATCCTTGGTCTTACTTAGCCATGGGGGGGCTTGCAGATTCTTCAGCACATAAATGATGTCTGTATACTAAGGTGAGTCAATGAATTTCTAAGACACCTGTGTGGTTTTTTCTTCTTGAGGACTCTCTGTCAGATCGACAATGAATTTTATTCCCAGAACATCAGAGTTCGACTGCACCATCAGTTTTGTGAGGCCCTAACCCTTGATCAACTTTGTGGGATTGATTTCAAGGTCTTATTCCAGCATGAATATGATCCACTTCCCCATCTTCCCTCAGGGTCAGGTTGAGTAAATATTTCTTTGACTGAGTTGTTGGGTACATAAGAGACAACGTGGGAATTTAGTACGCAAGTCTTGAACTCTTTTAGGGATTTCACTAAGGCGTATGCTTGTTTCTCCATAATATCATACCTCAGTGGGGAATCTCTCAGCGTCCTGCTGAAGTAAGCTATAGGCTTTTCAAAAAATTTATCATCCTTCTACAACAATACACCAACAATGGTATGCTCAGAGGCGAATGAGAATAAGATGAAATCCTTCATGAAATTTGGACTGGCCAATACGGGAGCTTTGGTCATCACTACCKTGATGTATTCAAACAATTTCCTGGCTTCGAGGTTCCATTTGATCTCATTCCCCTTTCTGAGCATGCAAGTGATATGCTTTATAATTTCCKCCAAATTCGGGATGAATCTTCTCAAGAAATTCACCTTTCCTAGGAAGGACTACACTTCTTTCTTGCTGCACGGAGTGTTGATTTTCAAGATTCCTTCTACCCTACTGGGATCTATCTTTATACCCTCCTTCGAGATGATGTGCCCTAACAGTTTCCCTTCTTTCTTTTGAAATGAGACTTTTTTGGTTTCAACGATATGTCGAACCTCCTACATTTTTGGAAGACCCTCTTCAGGTTCTCAAGGTGTTGTTCGTCAGAATCAGAATACACTGTGATGTCATCCAGATAGATCACGATAAATTTGTCCATTTTCTCAGAAAATTCTATATACATTTCCCTCTGGAAGGTATCTCCAGTGTTCATCAAGCCGAAGGGAATCTTAGCATACATAAACGTACCCCATGGTGTCGTGAAAGTTGTCTTTTCTTGATCTTCTAGGTGTACCATGATCTGATTATAACCTGAAAATCCATCCAGCATAGACATCTTCTGGGACCTAACCACCTTCTAAAGAATATAGTCCATCTTAGGGAGTGGGTAGTTTTCCTTTAGGGATACTTTTTTCAAGTTTCTAAAATCCATGCACAACCTTATTTCACTGCTCTTTTGCCTTACAGGCACTAGGTTGGTGACCCATTTCGAAAATCTTAAAGAAACAATAATTTTGGCTTCGAATAATTTCTTTACCTCCTTTTCAATTAGTGAAAGAAGTAGAGGATTGATCTGTCTTAGTTTTTGCTTGAAAGGTTTTTGGTCTTCTTTGAGAGGAATTACGTGTTGAATCACTTTAGTGTCGTAGACTTTCAAGTCATCATAACTCCAGGAGAAAACATCGGGAAAATCTTTCATGAGTTTGATGTAGTCTTGTTTGACCTCTGGACTGAGCATCTTTGATAATTTTATTATCTTCGGATTCTCTTGGGTCCCGATGTTGCACTAGTACGTATGACCAAATTTGCAATGGTTTTTCGTTTCTATTGCCACTCTTATCCGCTGCAATTTCCACAAAAGCCAAGACTTTTTTTCGTCGCTATATCCACGAACCAGGTTTTCATGGAAACAACGACAAAATTATCTCATCGCGTGTCATCGTCATCAAGATAGGTTAAGCTTATGCATCGTCGCAATTACGATGAAACTTCGTGGCAATTATGATGAACAAACATGGCAATGTAAAAATGTTTTTGGAACGTTGCGACGAAAAGGCGTTGCAATAGCGACGAAAATTTCTGCCAAGACAAAAACTTACGACGCAGATGATGTATGTGTGATGCAAATCGGTGGCAAATTGTGACGAAATTTCATCGCTATTGTGGCGGTTGTTCAAAACAAAAAATTGTCTTCCGATGAACTATTGTCGATATTGTGACGCGTCCTTTAAGTTTTTTAAAAACAAATTACACAAGATATGTAATATGGTATGCCATATTACATTGTAATATGGTATACCATATTACAATTTAATATGGTAATTCCATATTACAATGTAATATGGTAATGCCATATTACATTGTAATATGGTAATGCCATATTACAATGTAATATGGGATTACCATATTACATTGTAATATGGTAATGCCATATTACAATGTAATATGGTAATGCCATATTACATTGTAATATGGTAATGCCATATTACATTGTAATATGGGATTACCATATTTCATTGTAATATGGTAATTCATTTGTCTTGAGTGGGATAGAAGTTCTTTCTAAAAACAACTTAGGATAGAGATTTGTCTTGAGTGGGATGGTGACCTTGGAATTCAACAAGATAGGAAGTAATTCATTGATGACAAGTGTAGCAGGTGTGCAGGTCCACTAGTGTATGGATATTATCTACTAAGTGGCAAACTTGAACTTCCTCTTCTAGAATAGATGGCTCATATAGCTTGAGATGATTGACATAAATGATATTATGTATGTCTAGAAAGGAAGGGAAACAGTAATGACAACCATTGTCATTAATATATTGAAGAAAGATATAGGGACAATAGCAAATAGGCTTGAGTTTTTTATGATGCTACCCCTTAAAACATTGTTTTTCCATTTACAACCAAAGTCAGTCACCAATTTGAAACTAGACAAAGCCTTGATGGTGATCCTAGAGGGATTTATAATGAT
>SNQJ01S0142901.1:0-24560 GCA_010110895.2 Picea sitchensis
CAAAATCTCCAAGCTAACTTTCTTCATGAGAGCTCCTCTCCTTTTATAAGTTGAAGAGGATAAGGTGAGGAGGTTAGGATGATCCCACTAAATTGTGAAAGCGAGTAAGATCCAAACCATTAGGATGCCACCTCACCATGGAAGTTTCTCCTTCTATAATATTCGAGAAAACGCTTGTTTTTCCCATGTGAAAGCATTCTCACACCCTACCTATAGAGAAACCTGCGAACCGCTCGCAACCCAGCTATGGTGCAACCTATGAGAATCAGTCATTCTCGCACCCTGCCTATATAGAAACCTGCAAACTTCCTTTTTATAGGGTTTTTCCAAAGGAAAATGCAACTTCTTTTCTCAGGAAAAGTTCTTCTCTCTTCTCTCTTCAGGAACTCAGGCCACTGACCCCTCTGAAGGTAACATATAGGTTTCAATCATTAACGGTCATAGGGATGATGAAAATAATGTGTAACAATCATCCATCATCCTCATAAAATTTTCTAGAGAATTTTTCAAACCAAAGGGCATGACCAACCATTCAAAAAGACCTTCTTTTGACTTGAAGGCAGTCTTCCATACATATGTGTGTTCTATTGGGACCTAGTGGTAGCCATACTTCAGGTCAATCTTATTGAAGTATTTGGTCCCCATGAGCTGATCAAGGAGGTCGTCGATTCGAGGAATCGAGTATCGGTTTCAGACTATGATTTTGTTTAGAGCCCGATGTTGGTTTAGTTCCTCAGAGTTATACCTTTCAAATGATTGACCTAGGTTCAAGTCTACTGGGGTTCCAACAAAGCCTATAAATCTATCGGCCCTCCTGGTAAACCAGAAGGAAATGTGGTGCACAGAGTGCATTGCACAGTCTCACCCGAGATAGTCTTAATGGGTGACTACAATACTCAAGTGTTTGTAGTTCAATATTGAATGTAGATCTGAGAAGTGTGCGCAGAGAGTTCTATTTACTTATTAAGCAATGTATTGGCATTCTCATTTATGCATGTAATCTAATCGGATTCATTCATTCATTCATACATCATTATAACATCTACTCATAAATAGTAAAAGAGACACAATAATTTAATCACATAACACAGGTTTTATCATGGTTCATCCCCTCCTGGGCTATGTCCACAAAGAATTGGCTCTTAAGCTATTATATTATGGCAGTTCCAAAACTACAGTGGTACACGCTTTACAAATCATTCTTAGTCGGGTCGAGATCTATTCTGAGGCAGACTAGATCACACCAGGCTTCTCAGCTTGTGATCTAACCCTCGATATATACCCTTCTGACCTTCTACAACTCAACAACTTACAAAATTAGGTCGTATGACAGAAGTATTACAACTAGTTATCAAAACAGGAATCCTTCCTCCCGTCGTCTCTTTCGACTAAACGACTACCCTCTTTTTTCCTTTCCTCCTAGGTATATATATATATATATATATGTTTCTGGCTCATCAGCCATTACAATGTATTANTCGTTAGGTCATCCATGCATGCACGTGTGCTGAACTTCCTTCCAGCTGTCGCTTTCCTTGTGCATGCCTTTCTTCCCAAAATAGCCTTTCTTTTTTATGTGGCCTGCTTCCAATAGGCCCCCAACACTAACATGTGGCTTGTCCCGAGCCACTTAACCCCTGCGTGCTTCATCGATATCCCTTGTGATCGCTTGGAACTTCTCCATGAGCTCCACTACTTTTGTTTCAGCCTATGCGGTCTTCTCCTTGAGTGCATCCAATATCTGCACTGCAATCGTGTTGCTAAACATCCTTGCACATTCTGCCTGGGTTTGTGCCATATATGTTTTGGATTCAACTGCCTAAGCAATGACCTCTGCTGCTCGATCCTAGAGAAGTTCCATTTGAGCCTGACACTCCTTTTTCTGTGTCTGTGCAACTATGAGTTCTGCCTGTAGTCTCTTCATGTCTTGCGCTCCTTTAACATGCTCTCTAGTCGACATTATCTTTTTCCTCTGCTTGAGGTCCTGGATAGATGCACCTATCCTTTCTCCTTCCTAGTCCCACTACTGGACCTATTGATCCTCTTCTAGCTTCATCCATAGTTGTTCTCCTTTCTCAAACAAGTCAGTTGCCGCATGGACTTGTCGTTCTATCTCTTGTATTTGCGTTGTTACCTCCTATTTCCTTTTCTCTCTCACCTCTGGTAAAGTGGTAGGTGTGAGTTTCTCATGGATATTCTCGATATCCTATTGGTATTGATCGATTGTCTACACAATATGATCAATCTTCTTTGTTTCTGTGAGTTCGACTGTCTGCGCCTCCCTTGTGATTTTATCATAGGCTACGACCACTTTCTTCTCTAGTCCCTTCTCACTTTCCTTCTCCTCTTTGGTCTCGAGCTTATCTTTCTCAAGTACCAATTCCAAACCATTTCGATTATCCTTTGTCTGGTGTAATTCCACTGTATCTATGCGTGTGCAAGACTCTACCTCCTTTGTAACACTAACCTGCAGTTTATAAAAGGCCTTGGTTGGTATCCACGTCAATACCAACTACAGTTGAGCCAAGTCCTTGAGGGGTGTCTTCCCCACAATTGCATCCATGCGTAACATTCTAGGTGTGACATGAAACATTGAGCTTGGCTATGATGCCATCTGGATTCTGTCCTGCTCTCTTGATCCAACTTCACTTCCTATATGTGATGCTGATGAGCCTATTTCTACATTGCTCTTGGCTACCTGTGCTTCCCCGATTTACCTGAGGAGATTTCATAGGTATGCCATCTCTTCTTCAATTTTGTCCCTTTGGCACACAACATTCTCAAAATATTTGATTGTGCAATCCTGGATCATTTGGGCCACCATGTCTGCATCATCCTCATTGATCTTATATTCTGGGGGTGTTATATGTACCTTCACCTTCTTGCGCGCACCTGCCATCTGGGTGACTGGTCGCTTAGCCTAGCCTTTCTCTTATGGAGTAGCACTTGATGTGGTTCCTTGTACTGCCTCATCCTATTTCTGTTGTACTTGTGGCACCTGTGTGTTTTTCTTCTTCCCCGTCTAGACTCCTGTCTTGGATGTACCCCCTTTCTTCTAATGTTCCTTATTCTGATATGTCCTTGGTTTCTTGGGCACTGTCACTTCCTCAGACTTTTTCTATTCCTTCCCTACCTCCTCAGCATGTGTATGTTCCTATATTACCTCCTCCTCATTTATTTCTGTGAGTATTTCTCGAGTGAGTACTGAAATACTCCATTCATATTCCCAATCCTTAATGGCCATTTGTATGTCCCCCTCCATGATGAAGTAGAGAAGTTGTAGCCATTGATTGTTGGGGTCCTTCCACGCCTGGATCCACACCACATGTTTAGTGGCTTTGAATTTGGATATGCCTTGATAGTGTGCAACAACTTTCAATGTTACCCTCCAAGTGTTGGTGATGGTGTCCTATAGGTCACGAAGATATCATTCAAATATAGTTACATTCGCTTTTTTGTTCTTAGCGTCCAAAGTGGCTCCAAGCGATATGCATCACACTCCGTGGAAGGGTTTGGGTTTATTTGAAAAAATTGAGTACTTCGTCTCCTTCCATCCCATCACAACTATTAGGATGAGTGGCCATGAATAATGAAATTTTGTCCCCAGATCCTGCACATCCTTGTAGTTGTCTAAGAATAAATTCAACAAATAACTGCCCCAGCTAAGTGTAGTGCCCTCGACACACTGTGCTGTAGCTGTGACAACCCTGACCGAAACTTACTTCTTGCAAAATATCCTGAGCAACTTGCATGCCATAAGTTTTGTGGCCATTCTTGTCATGACGTCACTAATACACCTAATAATGATTCTGTGCGACCCCCTTTCGGTGCCATATTTCTTCTTCATCTCCTCAGCCAATGCTTTCTCCTTTGTTTTTTCCTCAAGAAACTGTGAGAGATCCATGTTGTATGATGACATCCCTGTGATGTGTGCGATGAGATCTACGTCTATTGAGATGATTTTTTCCAACCATAGATATCTACCATGTGTGACCGCCATCAACTACTTGACACAATTGTTTTCTTACTGGCCTTTGCCAAAGTGTGGTAGGTCCAATAGAATATTGGTTTTGGTCAGCCCTGTTTCCCACTGGACTGCTTGATGGATTGGTTCCCCAAAGGGTCCTATACCTACAGTCTATAGGTAAACTTGCTTAGCGAACTCTGGGAACTTGTTCATGTTCGTTACATTGTGGTCTGAGTACCTCAATTTCTCTACATAACCTAAAAAATTTGTTGGTACATGTACCCTGTCCGGTATGTGCATCAAAACAATTGCTGTGGTGGGTTTTCTGAGAGGTGACCTAGGTACCATTTTCTTTTCCTTTCACCATGGTGGTTGGATCTAAGTTCCAACCTTCATTCTTTGGCATACTCCTTTGGTAGGCTAGTGACATATTCCACTTCTCCCTCCTATGGTTGTTCTGAAGTGGTTGTCTGTGATTCTTCTAGTGCGACCATTTCTTCCTGGTTTGGAGCCATCCCATTGACTCTCGAGGCTTCTATAGGGTTTTCGAGTGGCACTTGGCTCCTGTGTCCTGATTCTGTCAGCTCTGCCCCTCTTCTGAAATATCAATTTCCACGGCCGCTAGTGCTGTCTACTGGGTTTCTTCGTCAATGGGTTTGGGGCTTCCTAGTTTTGTATTCGGTGATGGGATTTCATCCACATTAATGACTTATGGTTCCTGAGATGGTTGTTGTTCACTTCTCTGTGGTTGCGATTGTTCTATGATACTACCTTGGGGTCATCTGGTAGTCTGGATTGATTCTCCATGTTTAGGTGTTTCCATGGTGGTAAAATGTGTCGTTGGCTGAGCTCAGCGGCTTCTACAGCCTCTGCAAGCTGCACTCTCTGCTTCATATGCTCTCTCTCTCTGTTCCTTTTCCAATTTCACAATAACCTTTCCGCTCCTACATCCTTACTTTGTATTGACATTGTGTGAAGATTGTCAGAGATGTTTCTGTGATTATGCTTTAATTGAGTTGCAGGTTCCTTTGTACTTGCCATTGATTTCCCTTGTCGTCGCTAGTTGGAGCAATTAATGCGGCGTCCCATTAGTCACTTACGACATTCAATTCTGATAGCCTCTGTCAATTGGCATTTCTTTTGCTGTATCCACCTTTCCCACTTGTTTTCTCTTTGAACTAATCGTTGGCCTTGTCTCCATCGGGCTCGTATTTCCAAGAGTGCATGCTCATTCTACTTTTAGCGCGTGATCCTTCTAGTTTTGGTGCACTATCCCTTTTTTGTTTCCTTTTGATATCTTTCACTATATCTTGTTTTCTTTTTTTGACTACACAGTGACTTTCAAGTTGTGGGTAGTTGACTATCCTTGTACATCTTCAGTCGACTCCCATTGATCATCCCTCTGTGGTATGCACCTCGTAAGTCCTTCAACTATATATCTCCCCCATCCGAGACAATTTTTACTTCATATGGTCCTAACCAATGCATTCTGAGTTTTCCCAGATGCTGAATGGATTTACTGTCATACATCAACACTAAGTCTCCTTCCTTGAAAGTTTTCCTCTTGATATGTCTGTCATGCCAAGATTTGTCCCTTTCTTTTTGAACTTGTTGGTGGAACCTTTCTAGGATCGTATATTCCTCCATGATAATTAGTGTATTGAACCTATCATGTACTGTGCCTCGTTCTGTCATGTTCATAATTGCTGCTACGCGTAGATTGGGTACCATAAATTCTAATGGCACCACTGCTTCTTGTCCATATACCATTCTGAATGGCATGTGTCCTGTCAACTTCTTGCATGTGGTCCTGTATGCCCACAATACTATTAGTATTTTTACATCCCAGTCATCCATGTTGACATTACAGATCTTTGTTAGTGCATTTTCAAGGATTTTGTTACAGGCTTCTACTGTTCCATTCGCTTGTGGATGATATGGTGTATTGTTTTGATGATGGACTTAAAATTCCTCAGTCATATCCTTAATAGTATTTTTAATGAAGTGAGTTCCTTGGTCACTCATCAAAATCATTAGGAAACCAAATCTAGTGATCACTTGCTCAAATAGAAAGTGTGTTGTTGTTTATGCGCTGCAATATTTGACTAGTGTTGCTTTTTCCCATCTTGTCAGGTATCCTGTCACATTGATAATGTACCTTTCTCCTGTTCTCTTGGCGGGTGGGTTAATTGGTCCCAAAAAATCTATTGCCCATTTTTAAAATACCTACAAAGTTACCTGTGGTTGCAATGGCATCTTGTCCCTTCTATTAGGTTTACCAACCCTTTGAAATACATCACATCTATGGAAATACTCTTTCGAGTCTCTGTGAAGGGTTGGCCACCCTAGTCATGCGCGCAATACTTTCTGCAATGTGGCTTTGCCTATGTAGTGTCCTCCTGTAATTTCCTCATGGGATTCTTCTAAGATCCTTGGTCTTTTATGTTCGAGCACATATCTCCCCCCTAACACTGGCTTATTGACTAGGTACTTAAGGGATGAATGATCTGTGAACATCTTAATTTTTTTTTCCAGTAAGTAATGTCTAAACTTCTGCAGCATGTAGACCATAGCTAGGCCTTCCCTCTCTGTAGTGTTATAGTTCTTCTTTGATTATGAGAGTTTTCTACTTGCAAATGCTATCGAATGATCCAATTCTCATGCTCCTGGTTGTGCCAGAATAGCTCCAAGTGCTATGGACAATGCATCTACATGTACATGGAATGTCTTCTCCCAATATGGGAATACTAGTATTGGTGCGGTGACCATTTTTTCTTTCAGCGTATCCAGACCGTGTTGACAATCCTCATTCCACTGGAACTTTGTATCTTTCCTTAACAATTTCTCCATTGGCGCGGTGATCTTCACGTACCCTTTTATAATTTTTCTGTAGTATATTGTGTGTCCCAATGTCACTCTTAGTTATTGAACTATTTTTGGCGGTGGCAGGTTAACGATTACTGCAATTTTTGTAAGATCTACTAGTAAACCATGCTTGCATACTATATGTCTCAATAGTATCCCAAACAGTGTTCCAAAGATGTACTTCTTGATGTTTAATGATATCTAGCACTACCTGCATCTTTCTAAAATCAGCCACAAGACCTCTACATGGTCTTTCAATAGGCTATATATTGTCCAATCACCCAAGTATACCTCTAGGAACTAGTGGATAAATTCTTTAAATGAAACTATGACTACTTTGGAAAATATTGTTGGTGCATTCTTTAGTCTGAATGACATGACCATGTACTAGTAGGAACCCCATTTTGTGGAAAAAGTGGTCTTGTATCTGTCTTCCATCACTATCCTGATCTAATGGTATCCCAAAAATCCATCGGTGAATGAATAAACTTCTTGTTCTCCTACGTTCTCCAGCACTTCATCCGTGAAGGGTGTAGGGAATGGGTCATGTAGGCATGCATCATTCAATTTCCTCAAGTTGACACATATTCTTATCCCACCTTGTTTTTTCTCTCGAACTACCATCGGGCTTATCCATTCTAATTCTTCCACAGGTTCTATGATGTCGTGTTGGCACAGGGGCAGATCCAGGGTTCAACACTTCAAAAATGCACCAAAAAAACCCTAACTACCGACCCTTTCAACAACACCTGAGAAGCAAATGAAGTCTCACCTGGGGTAGAGGCAGGGGTGGTTGTAAGACTCAGGTGTATGCAACCCCAGCTAGGACATAGATCTGTGATTCTTACTCTTAGCAAGCACTTTAGAATAGATCATTCATCAGTATTTAACCCTCATGGAACTTCGTAGATGGCACAAAGCACCACAAAATTCACTTATATCTAGGTTAAGTTAGTACTTAGCAACAGTAAAATAGGTCTAGCACTCAACACTTTCATATATGTCAAATCTATACCCACACATCTAAGAAGCACAAAGCAAAGTGGATCTATCTAAGTATATCATAGAAAATCACATAGCATAATCATATCAAGCACAACACATGGAAAGAAACAAACACATTAGGTCGAAGCATCGAGCACAACACACATAGTTACCATGGTTCACCCCCACCCTGAGGCTATGTCCACAAAGTCTTCTTCTTCTTTATTAGCTTTGGTCAATCGGGTTACAACACAGATCTCACTCTTATACTCCTCATAGGACAAGAGATCTACATGCACCTCACCAGATCCTCCTTCCCCGAGTAGATCTAACATAGAACCTTCTTACAATCCGTGCACTCAACACTTACAACACTTGCACTCAGCTTTGCAAGTCGATCACACAATATACACAAAGCCTTTACTAGCACTTAGATTATCTTCTCCCCTTCTCTTATATTGCTTAGCTACTTATTTATACTTTACATAATATTCCTAAACATGGGTAAACCCATGGGCCGACATCCCTTTCCCATTACATTAACCCAAAACCCTAAAAGGGCCCCAAAAGTGGGTTGAGATCCCGTGATCTCTGCTTCACCTGGTGCTCCATCTTTGACAGGATGTCGAAGTCCAAAAATGGTCAAATATGACCAAGTGTTCCTCAAAACTTGGTCAAGGGCCAACATGCCATCTTTGAGCATCCTATCGATCTCAGCCTTGAATTTTTTCTTATATATCAGATTTATTTTGTATGGTCATTGTATGATCAGTCTTGCCTCAACTCTGAGTAGTATCTTCATTTCACCTAGATCTCTTGCTACGCCCTTCATTTCTGTGAACGTTGTGGGGAATAGATCATTGTACTCGCACAATAAATTTGTTATGCTTTCCACTATCTGCTCATCCCAATAGTTTCCAATGTTGGCCATTTTGGGATTCTCAACTGTCCCAATGTTGACTTTATTCACCTTGATTGGTGCAACAGTTACTTCTGATTCTAGAGGTGGGACTTCCACTTCTTCTTCTAGTACTTCTTGCTGCACATGGTAGCATGACAACATTTCTTTCACTGTCTGTTTGTTCTGTTGTTGTTCATTTGTTACGAATTCAACTTTTGGGTCCTTAATTAATATCACCCCTCTTATCTTCTTAAGTGCTTCCTCTATGTTGGGGTTCTCATGCTCGAATGAGAAAGTGATTGTAAAGTTTTGCTGCAATACTGGCCAGCTCGTAGTTCCTCTGCGTAGTTCCTGGTATGTATACCAGTTTGTTGGGATTCCCTCTAAGGTATGTATGAAATGATGAGGCCATTCCTCTGGGGGTGTCATTTTTCACAGCGCTGTGCACTTCTCCAAGTGTTCCACTGGTGCCCCCTTTCCATCGTACTTATGTTGCTGGTTGCTTCTCTGTTCTACGCCAAACCTTATGCGCAGTAACTGATTACATTGGTACCAATCCTTTATTGTTTCTTTGTGTGTGCCCCACCATCTTGCAGGTGTGGCATTGAGTGCTATATCTAGTGATAAGAGTCTTTGATTTTCTAACACTTAATCCTTGTACTGTGTCAAGAATGATTCTAGATCATTTAGCCCATGGAAACTGGGTGGTTCCCTTATCTCCGTACCTACCCATCTTACTGCATGGTTTATTCTTGCGCATATTCTTGTGGAAACTTCTTGTAGCCTCCATTGCCAGTTCTCTAAACCTGTATCTGAGTCTAATGCACATGAAGTAATGCTACACCAATTGAGTATCCCATTTATAGTTGGGTTTACGTAATCCTCATCTCGCACAGTTGTTATGTACAATTGGATAATTTCCTCCAAGTCCAAGAAAGTAGGCTCTACAAAACTCTCCCCTTCTGATGGGTCTAATGGTGCAATGGCCCTGTATTCTCCTGACTCAAATGTCATTTTCTATGTTTTTATGTTGATTATGGCCTAGTTATCAAACGCACAATCCAAGCCAAGAAATGTTGGACATGGTGTTGTGCCTTCCACTATTTCGATCACTTTGAAGTTTGCTTTAGTGCACACTCCATCCAGGTCTAATATCACTCTTTTCAGTCTCCCAATTGGTAGAACTCTTTGTTGGTTTTCTAGTTTCAACTGAATGGGTGAATATGCTAATGTGGGATATCCCATACATTTCCATGTTTTCTTGGGTAATACATTGACTTCGGATCCTAGATCCAATATAATATCTCCCATGTTGAAATTTTCGATGTTGGAATTCAGGATGAAATCCCTACTTGTTCTTCTCCTTGTATGTAGGTGATTGATTGTTTTTTGTTCTAGTTTTCCTTCTATCTCTATGCTACATATTTATAAGATACTTTGTAATATTTTGACAGAGGATGGATCATTTAATATTTTTACACATGATTACAGAAAGCCTTTGATTGTACTTACTTGTCTCAGGGGATGCATTTCCTTGGTATGATCCAATGATGGATGCATCTCGTACTCTGGTACTTCATTGCTATGTTGCACGGTTGAGGTCGTCGCGGTGTCCGACTTCAGAAATTATTTTCTGGCTTGCTTAAATGTTTCCTTCTCATTCTATGCATCGAATTGTTTCCTTGGTTTGGTATTCTTCTTCACCCACTGATGTTGTATTGGCTCTTGTCGTGCTATGTCATTTCCTATTTTATTTCTTCCACGCATAACTATGTTGATGTTTCTCCCTTTATCCCGCGCTTCCGCTGAAATCCATTGAAAATTGTGGTTGTTCTGATTCCTCTTTTCCTAGATCGTCTTTAGTAATTGTTACAAATTATTTTGGTCACCCTGGTGATGTTTCTACAAGCATATGTTCAAGCTCTCAAAAGAATATTTTGCATGAGAAAAGTAACCGGTGTCTCCCTCTACAAAACTTGTTTGTAGAAGGACGTCGCAGGCTAAGAGTAATACACAGTGAGGAAGTGCCTGATTTTGGAAGGTAGTTCTTAACCTGGCCTGTGGAATTTTCACAAGGTGCTCTATAGACAGGGTTTGACGACATTTTAAGATTAAGAAAAGGGACGAAGTTCATGAAGGTTCTAGAAGGGAATATTATAGAATATGAGGTGACATCTGTATGGTTGGGATCCTTCTGGCTTCTCTGATTTGGTGGGATCATCGTAATATGTTTAACCATCTCTCCTTCTCCTATATAATGATGGATTTCTCATGGAAAAGGTTAGGAAAAAATAAAGAAAGATCAAGTAAGGAATTTATGAAGGAATAGGCTGAAGATTGTGTGAGGAACTCTATTTCAACTGATGCTTGAGATCTCCATTATTTCATCAAGCTATTGTGGGTCATCTTCATGAAAATTTGAAGCAAGTGTGTGTGTTGGAGCAAAGGGCCACTAAAAGGGAACCTTGCAACATCAAGGTGGTTTGGTTGTATATTCCTCTTTTACTTAATATAATATGGTGGCATGTTTCTTTCCCATAAAATCATTATCATTTTATTACATGACTCCTTGATCACATGTATAGGTTTTCATTGAAGATACTATTGTTTCTTTCACTTTTGTTGGTTTGTGTTCGATTGTAGGATCAATAACACAAGAGCGCCAGAGTGAAGTAGGGTCAACAAAGACATAAGGAAGCGATATTCAAAGGTGTGGTACTCATCTCTTCTTTGATGTAAAATCAATGATTAAACTTAGGGAAAGTGCCATGTCCTGTCTCATTTTGTTCTAGATCTAGGTGGATCTAGGGATATTAGTTTATGTCTTCATTCATCGATTTATCCAATAATAGTAACGTAGGACATTTTTTGTGTCATGATCCGATGCGCGACAATAATACAAGTCATTGGTGGAAGTGGACATTATATTGCATAGTGTCTTGGTTGTTGACAGTTGTGACATACCACTGGTCCTCTACCTCTTCCAAAGCCTCCTCTTGCTCGTCCTCTACCTCTAGCCAACACAATCTCCTCATGGTGCATTATACTAAGGCACCTAATTTTATTGTGTGGTATTGTACTGAGGATGCACCGTGTTGTATTGTGGCTGCACGATATTATATAGTTACTGCAGAGTATTATACTATGGATCCATAGTGTTGTATGGATGGTACCTGGTTGAACTGAGGAGAAACTTTCCTGGTCATCATTTCTGTCTGCACCCTATATGCATGTATTGCCCGAATGTTGGACATTTGTTCTTATGGTGTCGTTCCGTCTTGCATGTGGTACACCAAACAACTTCTCATTTGTCCTTACTTTTTTTCTGGTTTAGCTAGAAAATTAAGTTCTTCAAATCCTCCTTCATCTCTTTGATGGCTAGATTAGTCTTCTGATATCTATTTTCTTCTAGTTGCAGGGCTTCCTGTAGAGCCTCTTCATGTGTCTAAAACTTCTATTGTCGTAGTGGATATTTTAAGTGTGGTAATAGTGAATTGATGAACATGTGCCTGTGATGCATATTTGTCATGAGATATTTCAACTTTCCTTGTAGTCGTTTGAATCTCTAATCAATATCCCATATGTATTCTCCTGGTTTCTGTCTAATTTCTATCATCTCGTTCTTATGCTAGTCCTCTAAACTTGGCTTCTGAAACTCATTTATCAACAATTTCTTGATATCCGCAATTGTTCTAGTTGTTCCTGGTGGGTTGTTTGTGGCTAAAATCATATACCAATATAGTGTGGGATCCCTTAATGTGATAGATATCTATGCAAGTTTTGTGTTGTTGTCTTTGATCTTTTTTGTTTCCCAGATCTTCTCACAGATAAACAAGAGATTCTCTGGGTCCTCCGACGCTTCTCCTTTGAATTCTGGTAACCTGATTGTAGGATCATGTCTTGCCATCCTGAATGCTGAAATACTACCTCCATGTGGTGTAGAGACTTGACTAATGCTTCCTGAACTAGATCCCCTAGTTGTTGTTCCCTGTGTAGATGTACTTCCTATTGTCTTCCTTCGCCCAAAATTCGGTTGTCTAAACGATGGTGTTCTTTTTGGTGTGTTAGTCGCACATGGGTTTACGGGTTCCACAATGACATTAATATGGATAGGATTGTTGGCTTTTATTCCCACTCTTGGACCTCTCATCTTCCTCTCATATGTTGCATGTAGGATTTCCTCAATCTACTCCACATCCTGAAGATCCTCTACCTCCTCTTCATCACTTTCCAATCCTTCCCTTGCAGCTACAACTCTCTTCTTGGTGTTCACCTTGTATTGGTAGGGTACTCCACTGCACATTTTTCCTATTGTTGCCATGATCCACTTGATCTGGTCGTCATCCATCATGATTGAGTCCAAGGCTTCCTCCTTCTTTCATTTATCCATTTCTCCTTGTTCTATCAGTGCTTCCCCCCTTCCCCCATGCACACATGGAAGTTTAGTTGTCTGATTCCATTGTCATTACACCTTTGTTATATAGCAATATATTTATAGAAGTATACAATGATCTAATATACCTTCCTCGAGGCCCACATAGAAACTCATGCTCTGCTACGTTGTATGACTTCATTGTATCTAATGCAAATTCTGTTATAAAGCCTGCTACAACACTGTCGAGCCAAAAATCTACTGCGCGGGTGAATTTATTGTTCACCTGCTGTAGCTAAGCGATCTGAACTAGGGTCCACTCTAACTATCAGATCTGATTTATTGCATGGTCATCCTTCAACCTCAAGATCCACTCCTGAAATAAGTGTGGAAAATAACAGAAAAATACTTCATGGAGATCAGTAAACACATACTTCTTAAGGTATTTGCATGGTGTTACTCTGGGGTTTCTGTTATCTTTCTGCATAAACTAGAGCTCCTTTGTCTTCAACTAGATTTCAATCTCTGCTTTTGTGGGATTCCACGGTATCGAAATACCCTTATAACTTTGCATTCTTCTCACCTTCTTTTCATTCGATTCAATATTATTTTGACCCACCTTCCACAGATCTTACCCTCTTTTAACAGATCACCTCCACTCAATCCTATGTTTTTCCAACCAGCAACAAAACCATTTTTTGGTTTAGTTCCTCAGAGTTATACCTTTAGCATGATTGACCTAGGTTCAAGTCTACCAGGGTTCCAACAAAGCCTCTAAAACTATCGACCCTCCTGGTAAACCAAAAGGCAACATGGTGTAGAAAGTGAACTTCCCAGACTCACCCGAGATAGTCTTAATGGGTGACTACAATACTCAAGTGTTTGCAGTCTAGGATTGAATGGAGATCTGAGAAGTGTGTGTAGAGAGTTCTATTTACTTATTAAGAAATGTACTGGCATTCTCATTTATGCATGTAATGCAATTAGATTCATTCATTCATTCATACATCATTCTAACATATACTAATAAACAATAAAATATACACAATAATTTAATCACATAACACAGGTTTTACTATGGTTCACCCCCTCCTGGGCTATGTCCACAAAGATCGGGCCTTTAATCTCTTCTATTATGGCAGTTCCAAATATACAGCGTCGTGTTCTTTACAACTCATTCTCGGTTGGGTCGATATCTATTCTGAGGTGGACTAGATCACACTAGGATCCTCAGCCTGTGATATAACCCTTATGACCTTATACAACTCAACAACTTAAAAAATTAGGTTGTATGACCGAAGTATTACAACTAGTTATCAAAACAAGACTCCTTCCTCCCGTCGTCTCTTTTGACTAAATGACTACCCTCCTTTTTCCTTTCCTCCTAGGTATCTATATATACATTTATGGCTCATCATCCATTACAATGTATTACAAAAACCCTAAACCTAACGTACTTAGGTCTTCCATGCATGCCCACATGCTTCTCTTCCTTTGAGTTGTCTCTTTCCTCGTGCATTCCTTTCTTCCCAAAATATCCTTTCTTTCTGATGTGGCCTACTTCCAACACCTGGAAACCAATGCAGAGTTTCCAGGTCCTGTATTTCTTCTACACCAACATGATTGAGCTCTCACAAGGCGATGAGTTGGGACATATGTGGCCCTTGTGGAGAAGTTCTGGATCTACCTTTTGATCTCCTCATTTTCTAACATAGAGCGGTGATAGACTGGCCCATTGGGTAGTGGTGCGCCTGAGGTCAGATCGATGGGATGCTTGACCTGGAAGTGCATAGGTACCCTGGTAGGAGAGGTGAAGATATCTGAGTATTATTCCACGACCTTATCCACTTGCTTATTTTGTGTGGAGAGTTGGGCCTCGGAGGCCTTGGATGTGGCTGCGATATTTCTCTCACATTGAAAGTGAATCACGAAGAAGAAAAATTTCCCAGTCTGAGAGATGACCTTCCTGCATTGCTTGGAAGAGATTAAGGAAATAGAACTAGGAGGGACTGCCTCAAGTATCCTGTACAGATTCCTATTCAAATTAATAATGACACTATGAGGCCTAGACTCATATACAACATGATGTTTCGATAAATAAGGTTGGCCCAAAAGAACATTACAAACTTCAAGAGGAGAAACATCACACAAAACCTCATATTTGAAGGGCTTGATGTTGTGCGATAGTCGACACTATTTCTTGATAGAGAGATCACTTTCTTGATGGAGCCATCCAATACTGTAGGGTTGTGGGTGCAGCATTGTCGGCAGGGCCAACTGCTTGAAAAACTCTGCTGAGATGAGGTTTTTTTGGCTACCACTATCAATGATGAAGTGTAGTGGGGTGCCTTTTACCCACATCTATGAATGGAAGAGGCCCTTGCCTTCTTCTGGCTCATTTGGTTCACCAGGCAGGAGCTTTTTGGTAGCAATGGTGGCACTGGGTTTCATATCAATGATCCATCTTCCCCTTTCTGGTACTAAATCAGAGTCAGAACCCACATCTGATTTAGACGATTTCACTTCGGCCACTAGTGACTACTTTGAGCAGCAGTCAGCTGTGTTATGCCAAGGGATCTTATGGAAGTATCACCACTTCCTGGTGTCTTTCTTTGTATTTTCGGTGTCCTTCTTTTCTTGTGGCTTGGACTGGTTGTCCTGATACTTTCCCTATTTTCTCTATCCTTTGTCTTGTGGGTTGGGTCCACCCCTTCCTAGATTTTCCTGTGAGGGGTTCCTAGGCCTAAATTTCCGCATCTTTTGTTTGAGATTCTGCTCAATTTTGATGACATATTGGTAGGTCGCGCCCAAGGATGAGATGTCCATAAATTCCATTTCAGTCTGGATGTATCTATGCAGAGCACCGTGATACTTGTGCACCAGATGTCGCTCTGAATATTTGATGCCCAACTTGGTGCGCAAGGTATGGAAGATATTTGTGAAATTTGACATTGGTTGGTCTCTTTATTTCCGCAGTGTGGTACATTTGGTATAAAATTCATCATAACTTCCGACATGGTAGTATTGTTCCTTAATAAAATCCCTGAAGGATTCCCAGGTGGTCGTGATTGTAAATAATGAGGGTTTCTCTATTTCCTTTTGCTCACAAAAAGTTTCCCACCAATATTTGACATAGGGAACGACTTTGAGGAGTGCAAAAGTAATATTTTCTCTATTCGAAAATTTATGTACATAAAAATACCCTTCTAGTAGATTCAACCACTTGTCTACAACATTTGCATCTATCATACCTTCAAATATAGAAATATTGAATTTGATTTGTACCTTGAAGGGGGTGGCGCCTCTGCTTGAGGAATATGTGTCGCTTGTTGGTAGCCGCCAAAGGATTTGCGTGAAACTATCCATCATCTTTTTCCTATGTTGAGTGAGGGATTCCTAAAGAAACATTTTGAAAGTATCTCTTGTCCCAACATCTTTCTTTTCTCCTTCCATGAGAGGTCGTTTGGGTGTGCGAAAGATTTTTTCCTCAAGACAAACAAGCTGGAGACCCAAGTCTTTGTACCTTGACCTCATTGGGGACATGCATTAAGATGACATGGAGAAGACCAATTTGATACCAATGATCCAAATTTTATGATCAGAATGAAATAAATACAGAGTATTAAAATGCAGTGAAAAACAAGCTTGCTGGAATGGTGGCGACTTATCTTTGAGAAGAGATGTGATGACTGCGCTCATTCAAAAGAAGATGATTACAATGAGGATATGAAGGCATTTTTATAATAAACAGGAATGTCAAAAACCATAGACATCTAAAAACCTAAACCTAGGAGATGAAGTGAGAAAAGTCATGTGGGCCACATTTGGGTAAGTTAGTACATCAACTTCCTAGTGTCGTAACTTTTTCATATGATCTTCGTTTTAGGCACATGATAGCCTTTTGGAAAGGTATCGTCGAGGAAATTCATTTTGGGGGATCAATCAGAGTGTTTGACTATCATTGAGAATCTATATTCTGAAAAACCTTCATTTAGTCCCTCAAAATGGCCCCGAAAATTTAAAATGACTAAAAATAGTAAATTGCCAAAATTGCCAGAAAATTGTTTTGAGTGAGTTGGAAAAGGTGGGTGGCCACCGATATCCACCTGAATAAATCCTCCCTCCTTAGGAAGAAATTTTCTCCATTGCATTAAGTTCCCGCATCAGTTGAGGAAATTTCTACTGAATTTTACCCCACGTGAGCCTCTTGCATTGGTGCAGGAGCTGCCCTACATTGATGAGTCCATAAATATGGATCCTTTGATGTCGAGTGCCCTTGATATATGTGTCTACAATATGATCACTGGATTCCTATTTCATGCATTCATGGTTGAGCTATGTTTCTTTCCAATGCTCTGCTATCTCTGAGGTGTCAAATAATGGTGGGAAATATGGTCATAGGAGAGCCACGTTGAAGACTGGGTGCAGGCCAAGGAAAGGAGGAATGTTGAGCTGAAAAGCATTGTCACCCACATCCTTGGTGATGGTGTATGATCCGTAATAGAGTGGGAGAATCTTTCGATGGGGCCTTGTTAGGCATTATTTTTTCAAGTGAAACCAAACTTTGTCTCCCACATGAAACTTATGTGGCACCCGATGTCAATCATGGCACTTCTTGTACTTGGAATTAGACTTCTGTAGAATATCTTGAGCCTGTTGGCGGATGTGCTAGATCCATTGAATGAACCAAGTTTCTTTGTCATCTTCTGGTGGAGTAGGGGATGCGACAACTAAGGTGGTCACCAGGGGTATTGCAACATCCATGGGGCCTAATGGTGGCAATCCCAACCCCACCTGAAAGGGGCTATGGCCAGTTGAGATATGTATGGCTCAGTTGTAGCTATGTTGGACATAGGGAATACTCTCATCCCATGTGTGGGCGTGTTTTGAATTGTACATGCGCATGATATGTACGATCATATGATTGATGACCTCAGTTTGACCATCTTTCTAGGGATGGAAAGAAGTGGATTTGGTGAGCTTGGTATCCAACAGTGATAAGAGGCTCAACCAAAATGTGTTGAGGAACCGATTGTCACGGTTTGTGGGATCCAAAAATGTACCCATACTCATTCAAAGAAGTGTTTGGCACTGGCTTCTACTATGATGTTCTTCTTGCAGGTGCCTAGAATTACCATCTTGTAAAAGCGATCAACAACCACAAAAACACAATCATTTCCCCTATTGGTGGACGGGAGGCCCGACATGTATTCCATTGAGATGGATTCCCACAGATTGTCAGTAGTAGACAGAGGGGTGTACATGCCCTATTTCTTAGTGGTCAGTTTGGAAATAATGTAGGCAGTGCAAAAACTGATATACTTGCTGACATCTTGTCAAAGTTTCGGCCAGTAGAAATGTTTCTGCAACACTGCCACTATATTTTCAATGCCAAAGTTTGCTTCCACCTGAATGTAGTGAGCTTCTCAAATCATCTTCGTGCACTTGCTCGATGGAACACAGAGATGGCCCAGATGGAACAACAACTCATATTGAAGATGGAAATTAGTGACCACTGAGTTGGTGTTGAACATTTGGTAGGTGGTGGATAAGTCAGGGTCTGTCTCGTAGAGGTGGGGACATTCGAAGGTCTCATGGCTACAAGAGTCTAACACTGTGGTGAGTGCCACAAATAGAGGTCAGTTGAGGCAATCATAAACTCAGTTGATACTTCCTGTTTTATACTTGATGTTGAGGTGGAACTGCAGTAATTATGTGGACCACTTCTGAAGGTGACCATTCTGCAATTTTCATTGGGTCTGCATGAACTGTAGTGGCTTATGATCAATGTGGATTACTGTCTCCTTCCCAAGAATGTAATGTCTCCACTAGAGATAGGATTTCACAATGGAGTACATTTATTTTTCATAAGTATGGTACTTACAGAAAACATCTGATAGTGTCTCACTATGATATTCCATGGGGTGGCCATGTTGAGTGAGAATGACACCCAGAACATAGTCTAAAGCATATGTCTCAATCTCAAAGGGATGTTGTGGGTCTGGTAATGAAATTATCGGGGATGAGAAAAAACTCTTCTTCAATTCATTGAAGGATTTTTGTTGGGACAAGCCCCACAAAACATTTTCCTTACTGCCACCCCTGGTTACTTGGCTGAGGGCCCATGTGATATGAGAGAATCCCAACACGAACCTACGATAAAAATTGGTGAGGTCCAAGAAGATCTAAAGTTCAATGAGTGTGGTTGGGGCTAGCCAGTCATGGATGACCTAGATCTTGGTTGGATCCACATGCACACCATGCCTATCAATGATGTATCCTAAGTAATGGACCTTTTCCATGCTGAAGGAGCATTTTTCCAAGTTTTCATATAGTTTGTGCTACTGCAGGGTGTACAGAACCTGCTGAATATGCTGCAAGTGTTATGCCCAAGTCTTAATGTAGATAAGGATGGAATCCAGATACACCACTACAAAATTATTGGTTAAACTTCATAGACTATCATCCATCATCGTCATAAATGTTGTTGGATCATTTTTCAAACCAAAGGGAATGACCAACCATTCAAAAAGACCTTCTTTTGACTTGAAGGCGGTCTTCCATACATCTTCCTGTTCTATTGGGACCTGGTGGTAGCCAAAATTAAGATCAACATTACTAAATTATTTGGCCCTTGCAAGTTGATAAAGGAGGTATTCAATTCAGGCTATCATGTACCGGTTTCAGACTGTGATTTTATTCAGGGCCCGGTAATCAATGCAGAGTCGCTAGGTCCCATATTTCTTCCGTATAAACATGATTAGGCTCACACAAGGCGATGAGTTGGGACATATGTTCCCCCTTGTGGAGAAGTACTTTGATCTACCTCTTGATCTCCTCATTTTCTAACATAGAGCGATGACAGACTAGCCCATTCGGTAGCGGTGTGCCTGGGGTTATATCGATGGGATGCTTGACCTGGGAGTGAAGAGGTACCCCAGTAGGAGAGGAGAAGATATCTGAGTATTCTTCCACGACCTTATCCACTTGCTTCTATTGTGTGGAGAGGTCAGTTGTGGAGGCCCAGGATGTGGCTGCGATATTTCACTCACTCTAAGAGTGAATCATGAAGAATAAAAATTTCTTGGTCTAAGAGATGACCTTCCTGAATTGCTTGACAAAGATTAAGGAAATAGCACTAGGAGGGACTACCTCTGGTATCCTGTATAATTTCTTGTTCAAAGTAATAATAACACTACGAGGCCTAGACTCATATACAACATGATGTTTCCATAAATAAGGTTGGCCCAAAAGAAAATTACAAACTTCGAGAGGAGCAACATCACACAATACCTCGTCTTTGAAGGGCTTGATGTCATACAACAATAGACACTATTGGATGATGCGAAGATCGTTTTCTTGGCAGAGCCATCCAATGGTGTAGGGTCTTGGGTGCGGCGTTGTCGGCAGGGCCAACCTCTTGAAAAACTCTGCTGAGATGAGGTTCTTTTGGTTACCACTATCAACGATGAATTACAATGGGGTGCCTTTTACCCACATCTGTGAATGGAAGAGGCACTCACCTTCTTTTGGCTCATTTGGTCCACCAGGATGGAGCTTGGTGGTAGCAACAGTGGCACTGGGTTTTGCGTTAATGATCCATCTTCCCCTTTTTGGTTCTGACTCAGAGTCAAAACCCACATATGATTCAAAGGATTTCACTTCAGCCACAAACGTGTGCTTTGAGCGGAAAATAGTAGTGTTATGCCAAGGGCTCTTATGGAAGTCGCACCACTGCCCGATATCTTTCTTTCTCTTTCATATGTCCTTCCTTTCTTGTATCTTGGACTGGTTGTACTGATACTATGCCTCTTTTCTCTATCCTTTGTTTTGTGGGTTGTGGCCACCCTTTCCTGGATTTTTCTATGAGGGGTTCCCAGGCCCAAATTGCCGCATCTTTTGTTTGAGCTTCTACTAGATTTTGACGACATATCGGTAGGCCCTGCCCAAGGATGAGATGTCCAAAAATTCCATTTTGGTCTAGATGTATCTATGCAGAGCACTGAGGTACTTGAGCACCATATGTCACTCTAAATCTTTGATACCTAGCTTGGTGCGCAAGGTATGGAAGATAATTGTGAACTATGGCACTTCTTGGTCTCTTTGTTGCCACAGTGTGGTCCATTTGGTATACAAGTCATCATAACTTCCAACAGGGTAGTATTGTTCCTTAATAACATCCCTAAAGGATTCCCAAGTGGTCGTGATTATAAATAATGAGGGTTCCTCTGTTTCCTTTTGCTCACAAAAATTTTCCCACCAATCTTTGAAATGGGGAACGACTTTGAGGAGTGAAAAAGTAATCTTTTCTCTATTTGAAAAGTTATGGACAGAAAAATAGCCTTCTAGTAGATTCAACCACTTGTGTACAACATTTGTGTCTACCTGACCTTCAGATATAGGAATATCAAAGTTGATTTATACCTTGAAGGGGGCGGCGCCTCGGCTCGATGAAGATGTGTTGCCTGTTGGTAGATGTCGAAGGATTTGCACAAAACTATCCATCATATAGTTCCTTTGTTACATGAGGGATTCCTCAAGAAACATTTTGAAAGGATCTCCTATCCCATTATATTTATTTTCTCCTTCAATGAGAGGTCACTTGGGCGTGCGATAGCTTTTGTCCTCAAGAGAAACAAGCTTGAGACCCAATTCTTTGTACCCTGACCTCGTTGGGGACATGCATTAAGACGATAAAGAGAAAACCACTCTGATACCACTGATCTAGATGTTATGAGGAGAATGAAATGAATATATATTATTAAAATATTCTTAACAAAAAATAACAAAGATATAGTAAAACTAGTTTTCTATTCAATAAGGAAATAAGCTAAAACTATAAAATGCAACGAAAAACAAGCTTGGTAGAATGGTGGCGGCTTATCTCTAAGAAGAGATGTGATGGTTGCACTCATTCGAAAGAAGATGAATACAATGAGGATCTGAAGGAATTTTTACAATAAACAAGAATTTCAAAAACCCTAGACATCCAAAAACCTAACCCTAGGAGATGAAGTGCCAAAAGTCCTATGGGCCCTGTTTGGGTAAGTTAGTACATCAACTTCCTGGGGTCGTAACTTTTGCATACGATATCTGTTTTAGGTTCATGATATCCTGTTGGAAAGGTATCATCGAGGAGATTTATTTTGAGCACTTAATTATATCCTTTAGAAAGCGTTGAGAAGCTTGATCCCAAAAAACCTTCATTTAGGCCCTCAAAATGGCCCTAGAAGTTAAAAACTGCTAAAATAGTAAATTTCCAAAATTACCAGAAAACTATTTTGAGCGAGTTGGAAAAGGTGGGTGGCCACTGATATCCACCTAGATCAATCCTCCCTCATTAAGAAGCAATATTCTCCATTGCATTGAGTTCCCCCATTAGATGAGGAAAGTTTTGTTGAATTTGGTCTCAAGTGAGCCACTTGCCTTAGTGGAGGAGTTGCCCTACTTTGACGATTCGATAAATATGGATCCTTTGATGTCGAGTGCCCTTGATATATGTTTCCAAAATATGGTCAATGGATTCCTATTGCATGTAGTCAGGGTTGAGGTCTATTGGTGTCAACTTCTCTACTATCTCTGAGGTGTTCAATAATGGTGGGAAATATGGTCGAAGGAGAGCCACGTTGAAGACAAGGTGCAGGCCACAACTTTGGTGATGGTGTATGGCCCACAACATAGTGGGTGAAGCTTTTGATGGGGCCCTATAAGGCATTATTTTTTCAATTGAAACCAAACTTTGTCTCCCACCTGAAACTTATGTGGCACCCGATGTTGATCATGGCGCTTCTTGTACTTGGCATTAGACTTCTGTAGAATATATTGAACCTACTTGCGGATGTACTAGATCCTCTCAATGAACCGGGTGGATTTGTCAGCTTTTGGTTGAGCAGGGGATGAGTTGGCCAAGGTGGTCACTAAGGGTATTGCACCATCCATAGGGCCCAATGGTTGGAATATCAACCCCACCTGAAAGGGGATGTGGCCAGTTGAGTTATGCAGGGATCGATTGTAGCTATGATGGAAATAGGGAAGACTCTCATCCCATGTGTGAGGGTGTTTTTAATTGTACATGTGCATGATATGTATGATCATTTGATTGATGACCTTTGTTTGGACATCTCTCTGGTAGTGAAAGGCAGTGGATTTGGTGAGCTTGGTATCCAACAGTGACCAGAGGCTTGACCATAATGTGATGAGGAACTGACTGTCATGGTCTGAGATAATGGTTTGTGGGATCCCAAAATGAACCCATACTCCTTAAAAGAAGATCTTGGCAGTGGCTTTTGCTATGGTGTTCTTCTTAGAGGCGACTAGAATCACCATGTTGGAAAAGCGATCAACAACAACAAAAACATAGTCATTTCCCCTCTTGGTGGATAGGAGGCCCGACATGTAGTCCATTGATATGGATTCCCAGGACCTGTTAGGAGTATGTAGAGGTATGTACAGGCCCTATTTATTAGTGGTTAGTTTGGCAATAACATAGGCAGTGAAAGACCTTATATACTTGTTGACATCATTTCGAAGTTTCAACTAGTAGAAATGTTTCTGCAACACTGCCACTGTCTTTTCGATGTCAAAGTGTCCTGTCGCCCAACTATAGTGAGCTTCCCAAATTATCTTCATGTGCTCTCTTGATGGAACACAGAGATGGCCCAAATGACAAAACAACCTGTCTTGAAGATGGAAATTAGCGATCACTGAGTTAACACCAAACATTTGGTAGATGGTGGAGAAGTTAGGGTCTATCTCATATAGGTGGGGCCATCTAGAGGTCTCATTTCCGCAAGATTCTAGCACCATGGTGAGTGTTGCGATAGGAGTTCGGTTGAGGAAATAAACAACTCGGTTGGTACTTTATGTTAAGGTGGAACTACTATAAGTGTGTGGACCACTTCTTATGGCGGTTGTTAGCACCAGAAATCACCACCAGATTGCATTTGAGGTAAGCCCAGTACCCATCAGTTTGTATGTCACAATGAATAATTTTAAAGCAGTCGAATCGACGTAGACCTAGGATAATATCGTTTTAACTCAGAAAATTGGACCAGTGTGCACTTGTAGGTGATGTTTTGATTCAACTTTCGTCAGTAAGTTGTAGTAAGGGTGAGTAGGACGAAGAAATTTGAGGAGAAATTGTAAATATCATCTATGGACATTAGGTCTTCTAGCAGCCTAAGGAGGAAAAGGTTCAAATACAAGATCCTCTTGGATTCAAAACTTTAGGAAACTGAAGAATGTTAATGATAGTACTGCAATCAAATATACATTACAATACTGTCAAAACAATCAATGTGAATCTTTCAATCATGGACACTTCAGTATCAGAGGCAAATAGGATGAAAAAGAAGTAGACTTTCATTAAACAAGAAGTCTCATATCAAAATACATAACCAGAGAACTAGAAACTTCGTCAAAATGTTACAGTGTGGGAGCCTAGCTCAACCATTGACACTAAAAAAATGGCA
>SNQJ01S0142902.1:0-24527 GCA_010110895.2 Picea sitchensis
TTGGATGATCACTACTTGATCCTTCTTCATAGCCCAAGCCAACTTTCAACTTTGGATTCTTTTGCTGATTTAGAATGGAAGTTAATTCTTCTGAGGCTTTAATACTTGACAGATTTTGGTGATACAATGCCTTAAACTTCTCCATTTCTTTTCTGGTTTTTACTATCTCTTCTTCTAAGGCTTCACACCTTTCTTTCTTCTCTGATAACTGTTGTTTCAGAATGTCTTCTATTTTCTTTGCCTCTTCTAACTCCACTTTTAGTAGAGCAAAGTCTTCATCAGGTTTTTTATCATTCATTTTAAACTGCATCAACAATCGTTTTTGTTTTCTCTTCTTACATATGAGTCTGTCAATTTCTTCCAAAGCACTGATTAATTCACCTTCCATATCCACCACAACTTCTTCATCATCCATTTCACCTCCTAAATGTTCATCATCAAGATATCCCATATCCATAAGCATAAAATCATTCACTTTGTCTTCACAGGATGAATCACTATCTATGTCTTCTGAGGAGTCATCATTGTTTGCACACAAACTTTTCTTTTTACTATATTTCTTAAACTTGTATTTATTTTCATCATCAGAGTTCTGGTCCTTTTTCTGATGAGGACACTTAGATGCAAAATGACCTATATTACCACAGTTAAAACATTTGAAGGGGATATTGCCTTGATATTTTCCCGATCCTTTTTTTAACCTTCTCACAAATTTTGCCTCAATATCATCTAATTCTGAATCAGTATTCTTGTCTGCTTTAAATGATGCTTCTCTAGTGATGGATTTATCTTTGCTAATTCTCATTTCATATGCGGTTAGAGTTCCTAGGAGTTGATCAATAGTCAGAGCTTTAAGATCATTTAGTTCTTCTATTGCAGAGACTTTTGGATTAAATTTATCAAGCAAAGATCTTAAAATCTTCTAAACTAAAAATGATTCTTCAATTTTCTCACCAAGACCCTTCATGGCATTCACAAGCTCTTCAACTCTTAAAAAATACTTGCGGACTGTTTCATCTTCATTCATCTTTAGTTGTTCAAATTTCAATCTATATGTTTGAAGTTTGGCATCTTTTACTTTCTCATTTTCTTCATAACTGCTAATAATTTTATCCCACATTGCTTTGGCAGTTTCAAGATGCATCACCTTTACAAACTCAGCTTCAGCAAGTCCATTCAAGATAGCATTCATTCCCTTAGCATTAAAGCTAAATTCTAACTTATCATCCTTGGAAGCTAGCACAATAGGCTTTACATATCCAGTCTCTACTACATCCCAAACATCATCACCTAAGGCCATTAAGTATGTTCTCATTCTAATCTTCTAGAAGGAAAAAATTGTTCCATCAAAGAGAGGAGGCTTATTGGCTGAAGTCCCTTCATGACTTGTCATGTTTAAACTTATAGATCTACCTTTAAGTAAAGGAACCGACTCTGATACCAATTGTTGAAAATACTAAGACAACTGAGGGGGTGGGGGTGAATCAATTGTTACTGTGCTTAAACAATTTATGACTATTCAAACAATTTTTAATCTCTTCCAAGTGACCATCAATATTATACAACATATGGACAACATGAATAATGAACATCAGTCACACATAAGATATACACAGAGACAGATTTTCACGAGGAAACCCATAAAGGGAGAAAACCTCTTATTCTTCAAATGATAGGCAGTCTTTTAAGTTCTGTACATCATCTATGTTTGAGCACCAACTCAAAGTGAGGCTACTACCTCTGTTTTACAAGCTCCAACTTGTTGAGAGCACCAATTTTCTGGTTTCTCTATCACCCACTAGAAGGAAGCACCAACTCCCCGAGTGTTCCAACACCAACTGGATGGAAGTACCTACTTCCACTTATACAAGAACCAACTTGTATATAGAAAACTCTGTGTTTTCCCAAGCACCACCCCGCCACCCTGTTTTTCTAGCCACAACCAGATGAAAGCTCCAACTTTCAGTATTCAAGCACCAACTTGAATAATAGAGGACTACACTCCTCCCTAGCACCACCCTACCTCCCTGATTAAGAATAAATGATTGAATAACAAACAACATAGGTGTCTCACTTCTTACCCCTTCTTCTCTGTTCTGTAATTCTTGTCTGCTTCTATCTGTTTTACAATTATTCTCTTGCTTCTATGTTTTCAACATATGTTTTACATTTATGAGTTTCTACCTTTCTTACAGTTCAACTCCTTTTTCACTCAGAACAACTAACCTCGCACATTCATGGCACATACATTTTTATTCACTCCAACCCCTTCAGTTACACCTCAAATCTCCTAGGTAAAAAACGCCTCAGCAACTGAATCACCAACTGTCCAAGAACCATGACTCAGTTCTGCTAACTTAATCGTAACTGAAAAATTAATCGTGAAGAGAAACAGTATCCCTTCGATTAGATTCCCATTTAACCAACACCGTTGGATGAAATCCACAATATTTCGCATTTATCTCATATGCCCACTGGTTGTGACCGAGTGCTAAACAAAATTTGAATTTCATGATTTCGCATTTTGGCAATCCTGTGATGAAGGGTCTCAACACTCCAAGTCATGATCGTCGAAACTACGAAATGGATCTTAGCATTGCTAGCTTATTCCCCTCACGTGACCACCGACGGTGACCACAGGCTGCGCCAAAAAGGCACTTTACGATTTTTCCATGAGTCTCCTTGACTCCTCCAACACCCGGTATCTGAAACTCCAAAATAGAGCCAGATCAATGGTCCACGCTCTCCCTTGATCAACGACTCAGATTGAATCATGGTTTCACGTTTCGTGATTTCAAAGGATAGAGCTCCTCCTTCCTTTGACTTTCCAGTTAGCGAAAATCTGACCTCTCTCCACGTGTAGTCTGCATCCAATGGTCCACGACCCTCGATCCAAGGGTTCAGATCAATCCTTGATCCGATGACCCAGATCATTTTGGGATATCGCATATCGCGAGTTCCCACACCATGCTTCGTTGACTCCTCCAATGTGCAAGTCAACAAAATTCTAATCGCTCACCACGTGTCCTCCTCGATGATGGATGATCCTCCTGCTTTCGAGACTTTCTGAGATTTGTTCTCCTCTTTTGCGTGTTCCTCCTATCTGTATTCAGATCTGATGGTCATCGAAAATTCTGAGTAGGTGATCCAACGATCACTATTGATCTTCATTGTTAATGTTGCCATGCCATCATCGATGCGCTACTGATCGTGTTGATCTCACCATCAATTCGTTGCACTGTTGATCGTGATGATCTCGCCATCAATGAAAAACATGCTGCCTGCATCTTTTGTCTGTAAATATGGCAACACACTGCTATACAACAAATATGCAGTCTTGAGGATGTACCAAAGACTAGTTCTAGGTTTAAAGGTTCATCAAGTTTAGTAGTGGTTGTAAGAAACTACATTGGACATAGTATTAAGAAAAGAATATCCCTGGTCCTTGAAATATGAGAATTGGCAACAAGCTCAACTACTTTCTCAACAAGGATTTTGCATTTCAAAGAGTATCTCCAGAAAGATTTTGAAAACGATGAAGGTTTCTACAAGGAGGCAGTAGGTACATTTGCGATGAAGGTTTCAAGTTTAAGCAAGCTACATAGAAGAGATCAAAACCTTCCTTCCAAGACTCACATGAAACAAGTCAATGCTTGTTGGTCAAGGATAAATAAATGCTTAAGAGAACTGTTTTCTGAATGTGATTTCATTAACATTAAAAGAGGTGATATATTCTTAAACTTGTTGATTTGACTAAGGAATCAAAATGCCCACATTTAATTATGGATACAATACTTTTATTGAGGGAGCAATTATAAGAAAAATTGGAAGCCTTAAAATTTGTCCGGGCCAATGAATTTAATGATTCAATTGAGTTATATGAAGAAGAAGTAGAAATATGTTTAGTCCGGTGTTATAGAAAGATTTGCCTCACCATTGCTATCTTGCACAGAGGGCCTTTTTTCCATTTCCCTATGTAGACTTATCAACCCCCTTTTGATAAATCCAGAGCCAAAAATATATATTTTTCCACATTTACGCTCCCTAACTGCTTTGCAAGATGTGTATACGCTTGTTTCTCCACTACAGCTCGCGTATATCGGGATTTGTGCCAGAAAATACAAAATGAGGTCGGGTTTCCATGTCACGACAAAATATCTCTTATCTTTGGCCTTCCATATACTAGAAATGTTCCGAATCGGCCCTTCAGTTGCATTATAGAGGCTATAAGAGCCCAATTTTGAGCTATGGAAAAAGAGGAGAAAGCATTCAACTTTGAGAGCAAAGTTTCTCTAGAGAAATTACTTCATATTGAGTCTGCATCCCTTTGTCCCTCAAGTCTGAACACAGTATTCAACCCCCAAGCTATTTCCTTATTGTTGAGAGGACCTCATTACCTCTTTGCTATGAGCTTGCCTTTGGTGGAGGATTGAAGTGGTGGAGACCCAGTTGGAAGGAACTTGGTTTCTTGGTTTCGAACCGTGCCGACACAGAAGTCTATAATGTTGATACTTATGTTGATCAATTATTAATAGAAATACTCCTTTCATGTCCTATCGATATCTTGCAAATATATTATTATTATCCATGGGCATGTTTGTAATGTTTATTAATGGATTGTGCTATCTGATGTGCTAACTCATTATATATATTGTCACTATATACTTGCATCACTTGTTTGTTGAGAACTTCTTGCAGGTGTAAAGATTTGGGTCAAAGTGCTCAATGGTAGAATGACATCAAACGATTGGATCGAGGTAGGCTTCTTCCTCGTATTGCACATTATTTTGTATAGCACTTGTTGGAATTGAGTTGATTTTTGCAGTCATACCTGTCTGTTGTGGTTTACCCTTGGCCATAGAGAGTTTTTCCCTTGTAACATCCGGTATGTGAAAAAGAATGAAGACATTGAGGACACACTCCATTAGTTGAGCCTTGATTTAAGAGAACTAGAAAACAAGTTATTTGAAACCAACACCAAACATCAGATAACAATTGCTCCAGTGAGGGATACATTGAACAATGGTTAAAGAAGGCCTTGGTTTAAATAACTTAAATTTATCAACAAGAAGTCGATAATTCAGTTATGCCACCTCTAGCACAACAACATAATACAAAAGACACCACAACAAGCATATAATGGCTAAGAACTTCCATCATAGTAAGTTGAGTAGTCACATTGTTCTTTCTTTCACTACTTTTTCTTCCTCAATTAGTAGTCACTTTGTCTTTTCTTTCTTCAGAATTTGTGAAAACCAAGGGTCAACCCCTAAATGTCTTCTTTTTTTATTCAAAGTCTCTCTTTTATTTCATGGTTTGTGAGAGCCCAATCCCAGTCCTGTTTGAAGGGAAAATGAAATTTACTTTTATTAAACTCTCGGACATTATTACTTATTTTTACAAAGACATCTATTATTTTTTTATTTTTCGAGAGAACTATTCGAGACATAACATTAATGATTTCTCAAACTTTAAGTTCTAAGCATGAGATTTCAAATGTGTGTCTATCAAAATATTTTTGGATCTAAATAGAATGATCAGTTAAATTTCTTTGCCACATGCGGTCCTTATTTTCCTTCCTTGTGTTGAATAATGTATCTTACCTTGATGAATGCTATGATGGAAATGTCATTCTATGAGACTATATACTCTTTTGGTTTATAATCTTGTATTATAGTGTGAATATTTTCTTTCTATGAGATACCTGGTTCTTTATCAGGTACTCTTTGCATGTGAATATTTATTTCAAGAATAAGTCTGGTCCTCTCTCAACTTCTTTTATATTCTTTCATGTTGTTAATAAATAGAGGAGTACCACCTCTTTTAAAACACATGGGGATTTATCACTGTGATGTTATCTTAAAGACCGTAGGATAATATTTCAGACCAACTATTCTCCACCATTATTTGATTTCAACATTTCACGAGTCGACCACATTGTTTTTTTTCCAATCCCCTAAATTCATTAAAATTTTAAAAGACATTACTTTTACTCTTCAAGAAATATACCCAAGTGTACCTAAACAAATAATCAATGAAGGTCAAAACACACCTTTCACTTGCTAGTGATGGTTTATTCATGGAACACAAATCACAGTGAGCAAGTTCCAGCTAACCTTTTTCTCTCCAAGCTTTCGATGTACCAAATGTAGCTTGGTGATACTCACCAAGCACGCACCCTTCACATACTTCACAAGGGAAACAATTTTCAGTAATCCTTTAGCTATATTGTATTTCACCATCAATTTCATGCTTCAAAAATTTAGATGTATGAGCCTTTCATGCCAAATTCTGCTTCGGTCGTCCATTCAAGAAATGAGTGTAGTCGATCCTAGATATCTTATAGAATGTCACAAAACTTGTATAGTCCATCCTTAGGATCAAGGATTCCTTCAACAATGACTTCCCAATTGTTTTTGACATCCTTCACAACAAATTGTTCTAGTCAAAATTCAACTTTCTTACATGCCTGGGTAAGTTAGGGTACAAACAATAAGTTGGCACTTAAGATAGGTACACGATACACTTTAGTAATCACACTATTATGACACTTGGTATTTCCATAACCAACAACAATAAGTGCATAAACATCTCCTACAAATATTTTATTTTTTGTAGCTCCACTCAATGAAGAAAAGAGAGAAGCATATTTAGCCATGTGGAAAGTACAATCAGAGTCGACTATCCACTCTCCCTAAGAAGTATGAGCATGTAGGCCTTGAAAAGAGCTAACAAATAACATATAGTTTTCCAGCTTACCTTCTGGAAGTTGAGTCTAAGAATTGTTCGATTATCCAGTCAACACATCTCCTTCAAGGTTTTAACCTTCTATTCCAAATATCTAATTTTCTTCAAGTAAGCCTTCTCCATATGTTCCAAGTTTCCACAATAGTGATAGGTTTTCTTCTTTATGCCTTTCTTAATCAAATTTGTTCATCATGTTTCTTCTTCACATTCTGGTAGATATAGTTTGTTGATCTCTCATGACTTCCTTATCTACCTCTTTCCTTGTAGTTTTGTTGACCTTTTCCCTTAAACAAATGAGCATGTTGCTTGACCTCTAATTTCCCTTCATCAAGTAATTTCTCTTGTTCCCTAATTGGAAAACCACATAAAGAATCAAAGGTATTGTCCTTAGTATATTCTTTCGTGGAAGGCCAACTAACACAAAATGTCAAACATAATACATCATAGGGTGTCTTCAAGTTCATGAGGATCAATTCCACGAGTTCATTATCTTTCTTCGAAAATCCTTTCCACATTAACCTAATTTCAACTATGGCTTCTTGACACAAGATAAATAATCTTCAATTTTCTCAAAAGAGAGGGGATCTAGAGATCAACTATTTTTCAATCTGCATAACTTAACTTTCATCGATCTTATCAAACATGGTCTTTAGCTTTGTCTAGAATCGGAGAGGACAATTGATCATGCTTGTATGAAAGAGAATATCCCTTGAAATGTAGGTTGTGACGACCCCTATAACATCATCCTTTTTCTCATTGATGATAAATTTCTACCAGTCAACCTTCAAACTTGGAATCACAGTCTTGGTAAACTACCAAAGAGACTTACTCCTTGATAAAGTCTCTATATCTTGTGCCCATATTCCATATTGTGGACATTCAATATTATAGGCTCTACCTTGGATCACATGATGTTGATCTACATATATAATCCCTGATATATGGTTTGCAAGTTTAAACCCTAAGTCAATCACCAAATAGATATGACTAATAAGAGTGTGTCTAATTGACAACCTCTAAAAAGAGTTGTATACAACATGACAGGTATTTAAACCAATAACTCTAAAACCATGTGGGAGAAATATGTAACTAGGTGAATCAGGGATCTAATGATTCCAAGAAGAGGTGGTGTCTAGAGACATCGTCACAACACTTAAGCACAAGTGAACATAGCTCAGCATATAGAGAGAAAAAAATTTGCTTCACATACATACACTTTCTCACTCTTGGGATCAATTCATAGGCTCTCAACATATAACACTAGGATGTAACCAACTCCCTTGAAGTGAGGAAGATTTGGTCCACATACAATAACTAAGATGCCTAATAAAATCCTTGAAATCTGTCTTGATCTGCTCACTAACTGATTGTTCTAGTTGACTTGATCGACCAGTCAAATATCTAATCAACTGTCGAGTCAACTCACTGAGTCGACTATCAACCATTGACTAAATATCTCCAAAAGATCTAGTGGTGGGATGAACTTTCATAGTTGAATTCTCAGTCTATCGTTCCAACAAAATCTAGGTGTGGAAATCATGACAAGTGTATGTTGGATCTGAAACTACTTCCATTTTCTAAAAGATCAAAAGGCTTGGGAAAACCCACTACCACTGAAGCTTTGGAAAAATCATGGGTGAATAAAATGGATTCACTTGGTGATGCCTACTGAGTCAACAAATTTCTTTTGGATCAAAATGCCCTATCTAATAAGTCATGTACCACTAGTATTTTCCCTTTTGAATCCTTTGTTGCTAAGCCTAATCCCAGATTTTTTTATGAGTATTTTGGAACCCCTTAGAAAATATTTACCAGCCCCGAATTGAGACCCATGGAGATATTGGGAAAATGAACTATTTACAAGCCTATTAGTCCTTTGGAAGAGAGAATAAATGAAAGAAGGATAAGAAATGGAATTGAGTTTTTCAAACTTGGCAAGGAAATAATGAATTATTCTATAGTTATAACCATTTTGGGGGGAAACCCTCTTATATACAAAAACAATATTGATAAGGCATTTTTTTCTTAGAAAATGGGGGAAAAGACTATTAGGCAATGCAAAGATAAAAACTGGAAAAATAAGCTTCTATATGCTTCAAAAATATTGATTGTAGCTAGGGGATATGTCACTTTCCTATTTATATCTAAAGAGGATAAAGATAAAATTGGCATAGGAAGACAATTTGGGAGAACTCTATCCTCACTCTAAACTATTGGGAAGCAATATTTGACCCACTATGAGAGAAATAAACCTTGTTGTTATATTGGTTAAACCCCTACTTACCTATGGATCTATGCAATGGAGAGGTATTCAAAGTTGTTGCAAATATATTGGGAGAGTTCAACACTATTGACATGAATACTAGCAAAATGGAAAACATTTTAATGGCCAAAATCTATGTTGAATTGGATTTAGGGGATGGTGTTCCTATTGGTCCCACTAGCACCCTTATTCCAAACTTATCCCATTGGATTCCTCTCTTTGCCTTTATCGTCATGGTACCTATCAATTCTATGCCTTTTTTTTCATGGACCCACCCAACCTTCCCCACACCTTGTTTGTCACCTATCCCATTGGATTCCTCTCTCTAATATTCATAATATATATCACTTATCAACCTTCTTTTTCTTGTGGACCCACTCCCCCTCCCCGGTGCCATTCATTTACAAATTGCCACCACTTGCAACCAAGAAATAATTAACCTGCAAGACAAAACCAAAGAGAAAAAGGAGATCATCCAAAAACTGACTTCTAAAATTGCTTCAGTCAATTCCAAAGTTGAAACCCTCACTAACCAAGTTAAGGGAGAATTTGACTCCATCAATGGCTGCTTTGACTACTTCCAATCCACTCTCAACAAATTCTTGAACCAATCTCAGGGCCCTACCTCCTCTAAGAAACCTTCACACTTAAAAGGTGTAGAATCCTCCCATATTATGGCCTTTCATTCCAACTCCCTTCATCATGTCCCCCATCTTCCCAAAGTTAAGGTGAACAAATTTGATGGCTTGAATCCCACGTGTCGGGTCACTCAAATGGAACATTATTTCTCCTTGCATGGAATTATTGATGAGTTGGCCAAACTTCGTTACAGTGTCCTCTATCTGGATCCTAAACGTTGGAAATGGTGGCAATGGCATAAAAATGCATGCCAAGGGTATCTTGCTTGGACACAACTTATTGTAGATATTTATGAAATCTTTGACATTGAAACCCACCATTTAGGTCGTTTGACCAAGTTGAAATAGTCTGCCACAATGGAAGATTTTATAGCCGCCTTTGAGCACTTATATTTCAAAATGGAGGGCATGTCGGATGCTTTTGAACTTTCTTTAGGGAATTATTTATCAATAGCCTAAAGGATGAAATCCACACCTAAGTCCTAATGGCTCACCCCTATATTTGGTTGGAATATACTAAACGATCAAGGAAACACAATATATTGTCTTTGGAAAAAAAATAAAACCCTCCTTTATTCCTCGCCCTCGACCCACCAATCCTGCCCCTCCCGCCACTCCTCTCAAGATCCAAAAATTAACTAGGGAATAAATGGTTGAACACCAATTCAAGGGTCTTTGCTATAATTGCAATGACACATATTTTCCAAGGCACAAGTGTAACATAAGCTTTTTATGGCCATTTCTTAGGATGTTTTTTAAGAGGATGTCGATGTTTCCCCTATGAAAGAGATACCCCAAGCAATTGATCTCACTCAACCCTCTAATCAACCAGAAGTTGAATCAATGATTTCGTTGAATGCCCTCACTAGCTTCCTTTCTCCCCAAACCCTCAAGTTAATTGGCTACATTAAGCATCGAAAAGTCATCATCCTAGATGATAGTGGCAAGACCCATAATTTTATCCATCACTGCATTTCCAAAGAAATCAATTGTTATATATGTGTAGTCAATGATTTTCAAATCATGATTGCCAATGGCGGTTCCATGAAATGTGGGGGGCGTTGTGAAAATGTGTGCCTACAAATTGGTTAGTACCACTTGAAATATCATATGTTTGCTAACGACATGTGTAGTTGTGACATTGTACTCAGTTATAAGTGGTTACGAACTATCGGCCCAATCACCATGGATTTTATGGACTTAGCCATGGAATTTCAATAGGAGGGACAACAATATAAATTTGAAGGCATCACAACAGGCTCCTCTGAGATCATCTATTCCCATAGAATGGAAAATCTACTAAAAAAAGGTCATTCTGACATTATTTCCCAACTCCATTCCATTAAATCCGTCGAGACGTCCTCTGTGCATCTCGACCTACAATCTATAATATCCCAACACAAAGCTATTTTTAACAATCCCCATGGACTTCCCCCATCCTGTGGTGTCCATGATCATTACATTCCTCTTATGTCGGGAAATATTCCTCCTAATCTTTGCCCTTGTCATCATCCCTTTGCCCCAAAGAATGAAATTGATAAAATTGTTCAAAAATTGCTCAAAGCGGGTGTTATTCATCCTAGTACTAGTCCATGTTCTTCTCCTATATTCATGGTACTCAAGAAAGAAGGCACTTAGTGCACGTGTCTTTATTTGTATAACCTCAACAGATTCACCATCAAAGACAAATTTCTCATTCTTTTCATAGATGACCTTGTAACATCCCGCTCTTGCGAGCACATGTTATCGACTTATTCTTTGAGGACATGTGCGTGCAAGTGATCCGGTTATAGTAAATGGTTATTGTTTCTCTTATGGATTTTTATGATGATGTTGATGATTGTGATTTAATGTTATTAGATATACATATATTGGCATATGTTATTGACGGGTTTTCTCTGAGTGTGCAGGACACTTGACAGATTGTGGATACCGATGGCATCAATGGACCTCCTTGGACTCTGGATTGAGTCAGGGAGTGGGTTGTCTTGGTTTGAGTATTTCATTTATGCATATGTGACATATGATCGATTATTGCATGATTTTATATATGGATCATTGACAGTGTTTCTTTGATGGATGCAGGATGATGAATGCTTGCTAGTCTAACTCACAAAAGGAGTAAAGGGGCCATGCACAAAAACCAAATATTGAGGGAGAGGTGTGGCAACGTCCTTGTCACAACCTACTAGCACTCCCGCCGTGGCTCAAATTGTAGGTTAACTATTACCTATTTCGAGAGGTCCACGATGTCATGAGTGTTGGAAACATGCCAACGAATTTCCTCGTGTGGTCACATGCACATACAATGAAACTATGTTAATACGCATGCATGCAATCTATTTATGAACTGTTTGTGTAACTATGTGATCTATTCATGATCGGTCTGTGTAATTAAGTGATAGA
The DNA here is from genome assembly GCA_010110895.2 of Picea sitchensis. Lineage (NCBI taxonomy): Eukaryota > Viridiplantae > Streptophyta > Pinopsida > Pinales > Pinaceae > Picea > Picea sitchensis. The sequence goes on from SNQJ01S0142902.1 coordinate 12,055, forward strand.
TGTTATATATACGAGAATACCCATAAAGGTGTGAGTGCAATGTATAGAGAGTGTGTGAGAGCAAGACGCAATACTGAGGTTTTGTGTGTATGAGAGGAGAGGATGGTTGTATGCCTGGGTTGGCTATTGTAATTCTCCCTTGAATAAAAGAATATCAATTATCATTGTCGTGGTTTTTTCCCTCATTGGGTTTCCACATAAATCACCATGTCAATTGTGTGATTGTTGCTCTCGATTTTATCTTGCTAGTTTATGCTATGGTTTTATGCTATGTTTTGCTTCCGCTGCCTAACAAGTGGTATCCGAGCTAGTGAGGCGAGTTGAGTGAGATCTGGTAGTGAGGCGAGTTGAGTGAGATCTGGCGTGTGAGGGCGAATTCAATAGAAGCATGGAGATTCAATCCGATATTAAAGAATGAAATCCATGTGCAGGAGAGAGAAATCTGTGTGCAAGATGAATGCTTTGCAGGGTTTTTAGCTCCAACGCGCCTTACATTGTGTTGGGTGATCTGAATATTGTATGCTGAAAAAAGGAATGATAACCATTTTCCATCGCACGTGGAGCGATACATGTTGAAAGTCGTGGTATGTAAGTGGACTTTTTTTTTTTGGCCTACATTTATTCAAAATTCGAAGTAGTTGAGAGCACGAGGTTTGAAGGATCGCATGAGGTATACTTGAACTTTTTCATTGAGCACAATACATTATATGAAGGACCGCTTTTACAAAATAAATAGTTGGATGTCAAAGAATATTATTTGCTTAAGAGTTGAACTTTTTTAAGGTTCTGGGTAAAAGGTTTTATTAGGTATAAAATATTTATTATTATTTTTTTAAAACCTTTTAACCACTACTTTTGGGTTCAATCTTGGATTATAAGTTTATTCCTCCATATTAAAGGCTTGGTTTTATAAGTTGTAGTTGTTTTTGGGCGGTGTGTGCCAATGGAAAAAGTGCAGTGTTCTAAGTTTAAGGTGGAGAAATTCAGCGGTAAGAATAACTTTGCGCTATGGAAACTCAAGATGCAATATCTGATTGTGCAACAAGGATTGCAAAAGGCCTTGGCTGGAAAGTCAAAGAAACCAACAAGCATGACAGATGAGGATTGGGAGGATCTAGATGCAAGAGCCCTTAGTACTATTTGTTTGTGTTTGGCAGATGAGGTGTTGTTTAACATCATTGAAGAGACGACAGCAACAGGTTTGTGGACCAAACTGGAGAGTCTGTATATGACAAAGAACTTGTCAAACATAATCTTCTTGAAGATGCAGTTGTACAACTTGCAGATGAAAGAAGGTACATAATTTACTGATCGCTTGAATGTCTTCAATACTCTGATTTGTCAATTAACTAATATGGAAGTCAATTTCAAAGATGAGGACAAGGCGTTTACACTATTGTGTTTGTTTCCTGAGTCTTGGGATCATATGGTCACAACTATGTGGTTTAACACAACAAATGCCATTGATTATGACATTGTTGTGGGAGCTTTGTTGTCTGAGGAAATGAGGAGAAGATCCAGTAAGGAAACATCAACAACAAAAGAAATGGTGGTCAGAGGTCGATCTACAGAAGGAGGGCGAGATCAGAAAGGTACAACCAGGTCTAAGTCAAAATATGGTAAGGGTAAGGAAAAATGTTGGTTTTGTGGCAAGTCTGGGCATCTCAAGAAGGATTGTTGGAAAAGACAACAAGCATCCAAAGATACTCCACAAAAGAAGCAAATTCAACTACATGTATGGTTGATGAAGTTTTGTTTGTCTGTTGTGTCTCACCACCTATGTTCACATAGAAGGTGCATGGTGGTGATGGTTGAGTCACCATGAAATTAAAAAATAAATAAAAATGTATTTACTTTGGAGTTGTAAAAAATTATTGATTGCATGTAAATGGGAATATGTCTGTAAGACTTGTATAGGCATGCGTACCAACATGCATACCCCTGGTTTATCAAGTCACCTATGAAAATTCTAAACATAGATTTAGGTAGATTGAATATGTGGTGGGGCATGTATGTTGGGTTAACCTTGACTCGGTGAAAGAGTTAATGAGTTAAATTTGTTTTTAGGTCAAAGCAGGTGGTTTTTTGGGTCCATGTGTTTTGGGTATCCCATGGTATTCTGTCCATGGATTGCATGTAGTGAATCCTATAAAAGGCTTGGTGAAATCCATTGTAAATGGGCCTGGAGGTAAGCAATGAAGGCTTACTTGGTCGGTTTGGATGGATTTGGTCAAAGTTGTTCGAATGCAAAGTTCGAGGTGGAGCAGTGTGTCCAGTTTAGAAAGGTGGGTCTGTAGAAAGGTTGATGTGTTGGCAGGTCAATCAAGTGTTTGAGAATATATGATGAAGGTAAGTTCATATCCATGGAACTTGGAAAGTATTGCAAGGAAATTAGGATCGAATATGCATGTTCAGTAATGCCAAGTTGCAACAATAGTTGTGGACATAGGCGGTTGTGCTATATGGTAACTCAATCACCATTGGTTTCAAAAGACAGGAAGAGGTATGAACAGGTCATCTGGTAATTACTCAAATGTGAAATTATTTGGTTGTGATGCTTATGGTTTTTTATCATCTTTCTAAGTAGGACCCAGATCAAACAAGTAGATCTTTGATATGGTGATGATGTTAAGGGGTGCATACTGTGGGATCCTACTACCCACATAATCATCATGGACAAAGATGTAGTGTTTGATGTATCTCCTTTTATAAAACCAGTATAGTAAAATATGAAAGGTTCAAAGCATGGCTGGTAGCGGAAAAGGTATTTGGAAGGTATTGATTTCCATGAAAGTTTCTCTCTAGTTGTTAAAAGCTTGTTTCTATTCATGTTGTGTTAGCACTAGTTGTGATAGTACAACTAGATGTTAAAATTGTTTTACATGGAGTTTTTTGGATATGGGGATGCATATGGAACAACCAAAATGGTTAGTTCAAAATCGCAACAAATGATTTGTTTGCAAACTCAAAAATCATTATATGGCCTGAAACATGCTAGGCAAATGGTACAAGATGTTTGATTCTTTCATGGTGAACCAAATTTTACAAGAAGTGAGTATAACCATTGTGTTTATGGTATATTCATTATCTCGATGTTATATGTTATGCTTGTTGCAAGCACAAGCATGGTTGAGATCAACATGTTGGCTCAGTTGGTTAGAACGTTTATTATGAAGGATCTGGGAGCAACAAAATAAATCTTGGGCATGGAAATACACAGAGACAATAAATATGGTAAGCTTGGTTATCACAACAGAAATATGTGGTGAAGATATTTGGGAAATTCTGTATGAATAATGTGAAACTAGTAAAATCCCTTTGGCTTTCCATTGTAAACTCTCTTCAGGTTTATGTCCTAATTGATGAAAAAGAAAAGAGTATTATATACTAGTAGGAATTTTGATGATTGCGATGAAGAAATGGTCAGCATTTCACATGCAGTTGGTGTTGTCAATAGACACATGGAAAAAACAAGTCAAGAGCATGGAAATGGGTGCTTCAAACACATAAGCACAAGTATCACCTACAATGGTTGTAGTGATTTGGTATGTGGTTATGATTCATGAGATTTGGACAAGTTCATCAATTTATTAGACAGGTTACTGATGGAGACAGAATGGTCCATGCTGGAGTGAATCGTTTATGCATGTTCACGTAACGGTATTGTTAGAGAAGTTGCGGAGCTATGATGATGTTTGGCTTCTCTTGGCTTGCAGAAAAGGTGATGAATTATTTAAGGGCATCATATATCAGGTAAATTGTTGTCAAGGTGGAGATTGTTGGAAACATGCGAACGAATTTCCTCATGCGGTCACATGCACATGCAATGCAACTATGTTAATGTGCATGCATGCAATCTATTTATGAACTGTTCATGTAACTATGTGATATATTCATGATAAGTTTGTGTAACTTAGTGATAGATGTTATATATACGAGCATACCCATAGAGGTGTGAGTGCAATGTGTAGAGAGTGTGTGAGAGCAAGACACAATACTAAGGTGTTGTGTGTATGAGAGGAGAGGATGGTTGTATGCATGGGTTGACTATTGTAATTCTCCCTTGAATAAAAGAATATCGATTATCATTGCCATGGTTTTTTCCCTCATTGGGTTTCCACATAAATCGTTGTGTCAATTGTGTGATTGTTGCTATCAGTTTTATCTTGCTAGTTTATGCTATGGTTTTATGCTTTGTTTTGCTTCCACTGCCTAACAGTGAGGGCAGACTGAGACAGTAGCTCACAAAGATTTCTAAGGGGCACGTAATAAGGCAGGGTCCTTATTCCTTAGAAGCCCTTAGTCTATCACAAGTTCCCCTGAATGGAGTGTTGACTCCAAGGGTTGGCAAACTACCAAAACCAGTCAAAGGCGAGTGACACCCTTGGAGCACAGAGTTACGTCTTGAAGGGGACGTCACGTAATTAAAGCTTGAGTCAATGAATCTATGTGGCCTAGAAAACCTTGAGAGAACAATTAAACCTTGAAAGATATTTAAGCATTGTCGAATTTAATTAATTGATTAAGGATTGAAATTATTAATTGTAAATTCCAAGTGAAAGTCTAAGCCTATTCAAAAAAATTTAAGCCTAAGTCTAAGTTCTTGTGAGGATACTAAAATAAATTATTAACTAAATCAAAAAGGGGAATGAGGTAAATAAATTTAATAATTAAGTAAAATGAAATAAACCTAAAGACTGATTTAATACACATATGTGAAAGAAAATACCAAATTGGAATTTAAGATAAGAAAGGAATAAAGTTGAAAGAATGTGTACGCGTAGAAATGTATCTAGAGTCTAGTTAACACTAGTCTAACTAGAAGAAGACTCCTATTTTAACTCAACTCGGTTTTAGTAAGGTGTCAATCATTAAATGAGAATATGGGGAATAAAGAGACAACAAGGAGTGATTTAAGGAGCACATTTAGGAAGGGTGAGGGAAATTGAATTTAATTAAAATAAAAAGTGGAATTAATTGTGCAACTTGGGGGAGAGGCTGACAAGTGTAAGGGGGAAATAATTCTAATTTATTTAATTAAAAAACAAACTGATTGTAGAAGTGGGGATGTGTCATTAAAGAAACTCCTATAAAACAAATGGTCTAGAGAGAAAAGGGAGGACACCAGTTACGGGTAAAGTTATGCTACCGAATTATTTTTGACTGGTTTTACTTGTGAGAGTGGGGATACCAAATTTGAGAGAGAGTGACGACTTTACCTTGTGAGGAAATCTTGGATCTAGAGTTTTCTGGTTTGTGTGCGTGGCCCCTTTGTGGCTCGGGGGGCTAAGGAGAAAGAAGAGTACCCCTAGCATTGGTTGGGAGGTACCAGTGAGGTCTCTTTTATTAGCAAGCGAAGAAGAGAGTCATTGCACAACTTCTGGATTGAAGATCAACAATGACAACGATCGTCTCGGTTACGGTATTGTAACAGTTTAGTGATTCAAATTTATGGATTTGAATTGTATACTATTGTACTGATCCAAATGTTCCTATCTAGACACAAGCCTGGAATTTATATATTGTGACATCATTGTGTAGAGAAAATTATAAGTGGCGTACGTCCCTCCTTTAAATTGTATTGTTAAGAATTGATTGATGTTATTGTAATTTATTGCTTGTCATATTAGTTACAACTTGTATCGATATGCACGATTTGATTAACTATGGGTTATTTCGCAATACAAACATTATGTTATGAATATCGTAAAGTCCAATTCTAATCCTCGAATGCCCCTTGAGAGTTACTTTGTTCCATCTAGCGTTATGGCCGATTTAGTTGGAAATTGTACCTCCTGTCCGTTCCATATTTTAAAATTCAATTATCGAGAGGCACCGATCTTACTCCTAGCCAAATCCATTCTACTAATTTACCCATACCCATTCCTTTCGTGAGTACCATTTGTCATTTGGAGGAAGGAATAGATTTATCGATATGCCTTGAGATCTATTGATTTGGCATTACATTGGTTAGATGGTCAATGAGAACTCTTTCCATAGGTTTCGCAATTAAGATGTTGATTTTCAAGAGTAGCGATTTTAATGTTGATAGTAACTACTCGTTTTATTCGCTTCACCCAATACACCTGCTATCAGCTCAAGATAGTCGTTTTCTATGTCTAATCTAAAAGCAAATTGCAAATTTCCCTTTTGCTTGGCACAGGGTTGAGGGCCTATCACTTGAGTTTGCTATCTTTGACTGGCTTCTAAATGCCAATTTTAGGGATAACCTCTTTTACATATTCATGACTGATTGTTGACCATGTGTGGTATTCTAACATCTCGCTCAATTTAAAAAAAAAAACTCATAATCTTAGCTTGGTATGTGTGAAGACTCATGGATGAAAATAACCTCAACTATTCATGGATGTGGTGTAAATTGAACTTATTCTTTCATTTGACTAAGAACGTGACATGGATGATATAATTATAAGAGCATGTAACATATTTTACTTATTATATCCAACAACCATTCTTAATCTAAGATAAAGGTGAAAATCCTAATTAATTTAATAAAGTGTTATTGAGAAGAATACCTATTTGGATTTCATGGATAAACTTACACTTGATGTTCTTAAAAGTACTACATAGCCCATATTATATGAGAATGAGTTTTAGTACATTGTAAATGATAATTTATATCCTTACCAAACTGTCTAGACCAATGGACTTCAATCGAGCACAGCTACAAACATCTTCCGCTTTTGATTAACTGGTTTATTTGGCTGGCCAGAAATACCAAGATTTTCGAGAACCTAGGAACTCCTATTTTACCTGAAACTCCTATTTTAGGTTCCTAGAGAACTATTATTTTTACAAAGACATCTATTATTTTTTTAGGTTCCTAGAGAACTATTTGGGACATAACATTAATTATTTCTTCGAATTTAAGTTCTAAGCATGATATTTCAAATGTGTGTCTATCAAAATAGTTTTGGATCTAAATGGAATGATCATTTAAAGTTCTATGCCATGTCCTTATTTTCCTTCCTTGTATCGAATAATGTGTCTTACATTGACGAATGCTATGATGGAAATGTCGTTTTATGAGACTATATACTCTTTTGGTTTGTAATATTGTATTATAGTGTGAATATTTGCTTTATGTGAGATACTTGGTCCTTTCGCAGGTACTCTTTGCATGCGAATAATTATTTCAAGAATACGCATGGTCCTCTCTCAATAATATTTTATATTATTTCATGTTGTTAAGAAATAGAGGAGCGCCACCTCTATAAACATGTAGGGGGATTTATCATCATGATGTTAGCTTAAAGGTTGTAATACATGTTGTTTGTGGAGCCTGGTTATCTTCCTGATTCATAGGTCTTTGTTTTCAGCCATGTTTATATCCCATGAAGACTGTACACCCCTCCACGAGGGGTGGGGTGGTTTCCCCCCCTGCGGGGTCTGGGGGCAAGTGGGCCCCTGAAGGAAAAATTGCCTTGTAAATGTATATTGTAATTTCACAGTAAATCTGGACCGTTTATTATAAGGTCATAGATCTGACGGTAGAAATTATGTTAGGGTTTTTTTCCCTAGAAAGCAACCCTCTTTTATGAGGGAATTGTATTGCGGTTGTGCATCATTGTGAATATTGTATTCTGAGAGAGGAGACTATGAGAGAAAGAAGAGAAAGTTACAATGGGTGTGTTGTAGGTTGTATCCCTTCATTTGATGGATAATAGAAAGGAAGGACTTGACAATTTCTCTAGTGAACGTAGACCACACTGTGTGAACCACGTATATCTGTGTCTCTATTGTATTGTGTATCTTCTGTATTTTATTTCTGCATTTGTTTTATTTTATTGTTTTTCGATCCTGTTTTTCTAACAACAAAGTCTTTTAGATCAACATTTTTGGCAACCATACTAGGGAACAAACAAAAGGATGGTTTTGTAGACCAAAAATTATGATGACTCTATGAGAGCCCAACCAACCTCAAATACAAGTTGGACTTACATATCAAAGCAATATCTTGCACCAGTTGTTTGTCCTAACTATCACAACACCAAGGAGTTGTGAATAAATTAAAAGAACGTGGGAACCTCTTGCTTGAGAAGAAGAAATAGCAATATCCTTGAGACAAAGAAGACAACAATAAATCTTTAAAAGCTAGAATCATACAAGGGTCCATTAACACAAAGTAAAATTAAGAAACTTTAGATTCGCCAAGAAACCCAAGAATCAACATCTGAAGCCAAAAATATAACAATCATGGGTGATCGAGAAGAACATAGAATTGAAATTCCTCATGAAGAAAGAGAAAGAAATGAAAGACAAATAAATCCAAGAAGGAGAGCCAAGTCTGGTCCACTCAATTTACAGGGAGAGCAACATTAGTTGCCAACTCTTCCTCAAGGAATTTTACCTATATTTTCAAGTGATGGGATTATGGATCATAAAATCATATAGATCAATTCCTTAGTATTTGTGATATTCATTTGATTGAACATGATGATGTAATGGTCAGAGTCTTTCTTCAAACTTTTATAGGATTGGGATTGGGATCCCGCGGATCATGAAATAAATATGCATAGAATGTTGCATATCTAGTAGACCTAGAAGACCAGATATGCATATAGTGTTACACATCATACTCTACTTATTCAATTCACCCAAATCCATCTTCAAAAGGGTGAAAGAATCATGAATTTCAATTTATGTTTTTTAAGACACTAAATAAATCCCAGATGAACAATGCCCAAATGACCCTGTTGTATTTGGATGTTACAAATGACCCTTTTTTTTCATGGACCCACCCAACCTTCCCCACACCCTTGTTTGTCACCTATCCCATTGGATTCCTCGCTCTAATATTCGTAATATATTTCACTTATCAACCTTCTTTTTCTTGTGGACCCACTCCCCCTCCCCGGTGCCATTCATTTACAAATTGCCACCACTTGCAACCAAGAAATCATTAACCTACAAGACAAAACCAAAGAGAAAAAGGAGATCATCCAAAAACTGACTTCTAAAATTGCTTCAGTCAATTCCAAAGTTGAAACCCTCACTAACCAAGTTAAGGGATAATTTGACTCCATCAATGGCCGCTTTGACTACTTCCAATCCACTCTCAACAAATTCTTGAACCAATCCCAAAGCCCTACCTCCTCTAAGAAACCTTCACACTTAAAAGGTGCAAAATCCTCCCATACTATGGCCTTTCATTCCAACTCCCTTCATCATGTCCCCCATCTTCCCAAAGTTAAGGTGAACAAATTTGATGGCTTGAATCCCATGTGTTGGGTCACTCAAATGGAACATTATTTCTCCTTGCATGGAATTATTGATGAGTTGGCCAAACTTCGTTACAGTGTCCTCTATTTGGATCCTAAACGTTGGAAATGGTGGCAATGGTATAAAAATGCATGCCACGGGTATGTTGCTTGGACACAGTTTATTGTAGATATTTATGAAATCTTTGACATTGAAACCCGCCATTTAGGTCGTTTGACCAAGTTGAAATAGTCTGCCACAATGGAATATTTTATAGCCGCCTTTGAGCACTTATATTTCAAAATGGAGGGCATGTCAGATGCTTTTGAGCTTTCTTTAGGGAATTCTTTATCAATATCCTAAAGGATGAAATCCACACCTAAGTCCTAATGGCTCGCCCCCATATTTGGTTGGAATCTACTAAACGATCAAGGAAACACAATATATTGTCTCTGGCAAAAAAATAAAACCCTCCTTTATTCCTCGCCCTCGACCCACCAATCCTACCCCTCCTGCCACTCCTCTCAAGATCCAAAAATTAACTAGGGAATAAATGGTTGAACGCCAATTCAAGGGTCTTTGCTATAATTGCAATGACACATATTTTCCAAGGCACAAGTGTAACATAAGATTTTTATGGCCATTTCTTAGGATGTTTTTGAAGAGGATGTTGATGTTTCCCCTATGAAAGAGATACCCCAAGCAATTGATCTCACTCAACCCTCTAATCAACTAGAAGTTGAATCAATGATTTCATTGAATGCCCTCATTAGCTTCCTTTCTCCCCAAACCCTCAAGTTAATTGGCTACATTAAGCATCGAAAAGTCATCATCCTAGATGATAGTGGAAAGACCCATACTTTTACCCATCACTGCATTTCCAAAGAAATCAATTGTTATATATGTGTAGTCAATGATTTTCAAATCATGATTGCCAATGGCGGTTCCATGAAATGTGGGGGGCGTTGTGAAAATGTGTGCCTACAAATTGGTTAGTACCACTTGAAATATCATATGTTTGCTAACGACATGTGTAGTTGTGACATTGTACTCAGTTATAAGTGGTTACGAACTATCGGCCCAATCACCATGGATTTTATGGACTTAGCCATGGAATTTCAATAGGAGGGACAACAATATAAATTTGAAGGCATCACAACAGGCTCCTCTGAGATCATCTATTCCCATAGAATGGAAAATCTACTAAAAAAAGGTCATTCTGACATTATTTCCCAACTCCATTCCATTAAATCCGTCGAGACGTCCTCTGTGCATCTCGACCTACAATCTATAATATCCCAACACAAAGCTATTTTTAACAATCCCCATGGACTTCCCCCATCCTGTGGTGTCCATGATCATTACATTCCTCTTATGTCGGGAAATATTCCTCCTAATCTTTGCCCTTGTCATCATCCCTTTGCCCCAAAGAATGAAATTGATAAAATTGTTCAAAAATTGCTCAAAGCGGGTGTTATTCATCCTAGTACTAGTCCATGTTCTTCTCCTATATTCATGGTACTCAAGAAAGAAGGCACTTAGTGCACGTGTCTTTATTTGTATAACCTCAACAGATTCACCATCAAAGACAAATTTCTCATTCTTTTCATAGATGACCTTGTAACATCCCGCTCTTGCGAGCACATGTTATCGACTTATTCTTTGAGGACATGTGCGTGCAAGTGATCCGGTTATAGTAAATGGTTATTGTTTCTCTTATGGATTTTTATGATGATGTTGATGATTGTGATTTAATGTTATTAGATATACATATATTGGCATATGTTATTGACGGGTTTTCTCTGAGTGTGCAGGACACTTGACAGATTGTGGATACCGATGGCATCAATGGACCTCCTTGGACTCTGGATTGAGTCAGGGAGTGGGTTGTCTTGGTTTGAGTATTTCATTTATGCATATGTGACATATGATCGATTATTGCATGATTTTATATATGGATCATTGACAGTGTTTCTTTGATGGATGCAGGATGATGAATGCTTGCTAGTCTAACTCACAAAAGGAGTAAAGGGGCCATGCACAAAAACCAAATATTGAGGGAGAGGTGTGGCAACGTCCTTGTCACAACCTACTAGCACTCCCGCCGTGGCTCAAATTGTAGGTTAACTATTACCTATTTCGAGAGGTCCACGATGTCATGAGTGTTGGAAACATGCCAACGAATTTCCTCGTGTGGTCACATGCACATACAATGAAACTATGTTAATACGCATGCATGCAATCTATTTATGAACTGTTTGTGTAACTATGTGATCTATTCATGATCGGTCTGTGTAATTAAGTGATAGATGTTATATATACGAGAATACCCATAAAGGTGTGAGTGCAATGTATAGAGAGTGTGTGAGAGCAAGACGCAATACTGAGGTTTTGTGTGTATGAGAGGAGAGGATGGTTGTATGCCTGGGTTGGCTATTGTAATTCTCCCTTGAATAAAAGAATATCAATTATCATTGTCGTGGTTTTTTCCCTCATTGGGTTTCCACATAAATCACCATGTCAATTGTGTGATTGTTGCTCTCGATTTTATCTTGCTAGTTTATGCTATGGTTTTATGCTATGTTTTGCTTCCGCTGCCTAACAAGTGGTATCCGAGCTAGTGAGGCGAGTTGAGTGAGATCTGGTAGTGAGGCGAGTTGAGTGAGATCTGGCGTGTGAGGGCGAATTCAATAGAAGCATGGAGATTCAATCCGATATTAAAGAATGAAATCCATGTGCAGGAGAGAGAAATCTGTGTGCAAGATGAATGCTTTGCAGGGTTTTTAGCTCCAACGCGCCTTACATTGTGTTGGGTGATCTGAATATTGTATGCTGAAAAAAGGAATGATAACCATTTTCCATCGCACGTGGAGCGATACATGTTGAAAGTCGTGGTATGTAAGTGGACTTTTTTTTTTTGGCCTACATTTATTCAAAATTCGAAGTAGTTGAGAGCACGAGGTTTGAAGGATCGCATGAGGTATACTTGAACTTTTTCATTGAGCACAATACATTATATGAAGGACCGCTTTTACAAAATAAATAGTTGGATGTCAAAGAATATTATTTGCTTAAGAGTTGAACTTTTTTAAGGTTCTGGGTAAAAGGTTTTATTAGGTATAAAATATTTATTATTATTTTTTTAAAACCTTTTAACCACTACTTTTGGGTTCAATCTTGGATTATAAGTTTATTCCTCCATATTAAAGGCTTGGTTTTATAAGTTGTAGTTGTTTTTGGGCGGTGTGTGC
>SNQJ01S0142902.1:24537-40744 GCA_010110895.2 Picea sitchensis
CCATCACTGCATTTCCAAAGAAATCAATTGTTATATATGTGTAGTCAATGATTTTCAAATCATGATTGCCAATGGCGGTTCCATGAAATGTGGGGGGCGTTGTGAAAATGTGTGCCTACAAATTGGTTAGTACCACTTGAAATATCATATGTTTGCTAACGACATGTGTAGTTGTGACATTGTACTCAGTTATAAGTGGTTACGAACTATCGGCCCAATCACCATGGATTTTATGGACTTAGCCATGGAATTTCAATAGGAGGGACAACAATATAAATTTGAAGGCATCACAACAGGCTCCTCTGAGATCATCTATTCCCATAGAATGGAAAATCTACTAAAAAAAGGTCATTCTGACATTATTTCCCAACTCCATTCCATTAAATCCGTCGAGACGTCCTCTGTGCATCTCGACCTACAATCTATAATATCCCAACACAAAGCTATTTTTAACAATCCCCATGGACTTCCCCCATCCTGTGGTGTCCATGATCATTACATTCCTCTTATGTCGGGAAATATTCCTCCTAATCTTTGCCCTTGTCATCATCCCTTTGCCCCAAAGAATGAAATTGATAAAATTGTTCAAAAATTGCTCAAAGCGGGTGTTATTCATCCTAGTACTAGTCCATGTTCTTCTCCTATATTCATGGTACTCAAGAAAGAAGGCACTTAGTGCACGTGTCTTTATTTGTATAACCTCAACAGATTCACCATCAAAGACAAATTTCTCATTCTTTTCATAGATGACCTTGTAACATCCCGCTCTTGCGAGCACATGTTATCGACTTATTCTTTGAGGACATGTGCGTGCAAGTGATCCGGTTATAGTAAATGGTTATTGTTTCTCTTATGGATTTTTATGATGATGTTGATGATTGTGATTTAATGTTATTAGATATACATATATTGGCATATGTTATTGACGGGTTTTCTCTGAGTGTGCAGGACACTTGACAGATTGTGGATACCGATGGCATCAATGGACCTCCTTGGACTCTGGATTGAGTCAGGGAGTGGGTTGTCTTGGTTTGAGTATTTCATTTATGCATATGTGACATATGATCGATTATTGCATGATTTTATATATGGATCATTGACAGTGTTTCTTTGATGGATGCAGGATGATGAATGCTTGCTAGTCTAACTCACAAAAGGAGTAAAGGGGCCATGCACAAAAACCAAATATTGAGGGAGAGGTGTGGCAACGTCCTTGTCACAACCTACTAGCACTCCCGCCGTGGCTCAAATTGTAGGTTAACTATTACCTATTTCGAGAGGTCCACGATGTCATGAGTGTTGGAAACATGCCAACGAATTTCCTCGTGTGGTCACATGCACATACAATGAAACTATGTTAATACGCATGCATGCAATCTATTTATGAACTGTTTGTGTAACTATGTGATCTATTCATGATCGGTCTGTGTAATTAAGTGATAGATGTTATATATACGAGAATACCCATAAAGGTGTGAGTGCAATGTATAGAGAGTGTGTGAGAGCAAGACGCAATACTGAGGTTTTGTGTGTATGAGAGGAGAGGATGGTTGTATGCCTGGGTTGGCTATTGTAATTCTCCCTTGAATAAAAGAATATCAATTATCATTGTCGTGGTTTTTTCCCTCATTGGGTTTCCACATAAATCACCATGTCAATTGTGTGATTGTTGCTCTCGATTTTATCTTGCTAGTTTATGCTATGGTTTTATGCTATGTTTTGCTTCCGCTGCCTAACAAGTGGTATCCGAGCTAGTGAGGCGAGTTGAGTGAGATCTGGTAGTGAGGCGAGTTGAGTGAGATCTGGCGTGTGAGGGCGAATTCAATAGAAGCATGGAGATTCAATCCGATATTAAAGAATGAAATCCATGTGCAGGAGAGAGAAATCTGTGTGCAAGATGAATGCTTTGCAGGGTTTTTAGCTCCAACGCGCCTTACATTGTGTTGGGTGATCTGAATATTGTATGCTGAAAAAAGGAATGATAACCATTTTCCATCGCACGTGGAGCGATACATGTTGAAAGTCGTGGTATGTAAGTGGACTTTTTTTTTTTGGCCTACATTTATTCAAAATTCGAAGTAGTTGAGAGCACGAGGTTTGAAGGATCGCATGAGGTATACTTGAACTTTTTCATTGAGCACAATACATTATATGAAGGACCGCTTTTACAAAATAAATAGTTGGATGTCAAAGAATATTATTTGCTTAAGAGTTGAACTTTTTTAAGGTTCTGGGTAAAAGGTTTTATTAGGTATAAAATATTTATTATTATTTTTTTAAAACCTTTTAACCACTACTTTTGGGTTCAATCTTGGATTATAAGTTTATTCCTCCATATTAAAGGCTTGGTTTTATAAGTTGTAGTTGTTTTTGGGCGGTGTGTGCTAATGGAAAAAGTGCAGTGTTCTAAGTTTAAGGTGGAGAAATTCAACGGTAAGAATAGCTTTGCGCTATGGAAACTCAAGATGCAATATCTGATTGTGCAACAAGGATTGCAAAAGGCCTTGGTTGGAAAGTCAAAGAAACCATCAAGCATGACAGATGAGGACTGGGAGGATCTGGATGCAAGAGCCCTTAGTACTATTTGTTTGTGTCTAGCAGATAAGGTGTTGTTTAACATCGTTGAAGAGACGACAACAACAGGTTTGTGGACCAAACTGGAGAGTCTGTATATGACAAAGAACTTGTCAAACATAATCTTCTTGAAGAGGTAGTTGTACAACTTGCAGATGAAAGAAGGTACAGAAATTACTGATCGCTTGAATGTCTTCAATACTCTAATTTGTCAATTAACTAATATGGAAGTCAATTTTGAAGATGAGGACAAGGCGTTTATGCTATTGTGTTCACTGCCTGAGTCTTGGGATCATATGGTCACAACAATGTGGTTTAACACAACAAATGCCATTGATTATGACATTGTTGTGGGAGCTCTGTTGTCTGAGGAAATGAGGAGAAGATCCAGTAAGGAAACCTCAACAACAGAAGAAATGGTGGTCAAAGGTTGATCTACAGAAGGAGGGCGAGATCAGAAAGGTACAACCAGGTCTAAGTCAAAATATGGTAAGGGTAAGGCAAAATGTTGGTTTTGTGGCAAGTCTGGGCATCTCAAGAAGGATTGTTGGAAAAGACAACAAGCATCCAAAGATACTCCACAAAAGAATCAAATTCAACTACATGTATGTTTGATGAAGTTTTGTCTGTCTTTTGTGTCTCACCACCTATGTTCACATAGAAGGTGCATGGTGGTGATGGTTGAGTCACCATGAAATTAAAAAAAAAAAAAAATGTATTTACTTTGGAGTTGTAAAAAATTATTGATTGCATGTAAATGGGAATATGTCTATAAGACTTGTATAGGCATGCGTACCAACATGCATACCCCTGGTTTATCAAGTCACCTATGAAAATTCTAAACATATATTTAGGTAGATTGAATATGTGGTGGGGCATGTATGTTGGGTTAACCTTGACTCGGTGAAAGAGTTAATGAGTTAAATTTGTTTTTAGGTCAAAGCAGGTGGTTTTTTGGGTCCATGTGTTTTGGGTATCCCATGGTATTTTGTCCATGGATTGCATGTAGTGAATCCTATAAAAGGCTTGGTGAAATCCATTGTAAATGGGCCTGGAGGTAAGAGATGAAGGCTTACTTGGTCGGTTTGGATGGATTTGGTCAAAGTTGTTCGAATGCAAAGTTCGAGGTGGAGCAGTTTTTCCAGTTTAGAAAGGTGGGTCTGTAGAAAGGTTGATGTGTTGGCAGGTCAAACAAGTGTTTGAGAATATATGATGAAGGTAAGTTCATATCCATGGAACTTGGAAAGTATTGCAAGGAAGTTAGGATCGAATAAGCATGTTCAATAATGCCAAGTTGCAACAATAGTTGTGGACATAAGCGGTTGTGTTATCTGGTAACTCGGTCACCATTGGTTTCAAAAGACAGGAAGAGGTATGAACAGGTCATCTGGTAATTACTCAAATGTGAAATTATTTGGTTGTGATGCTTATGGTTTTTTATCATCTTTCTAAGTAGGACCCAGATCAAACAGGTAGATCTTTTATATGGTGATGATGTTAAGGGGTGCATATCGTGGGATCCTACTACCCACATAATCATCATGGACATAGATGTAGTGTTTGATGTATCTCCTTTTATAAAATCAATATAGTAAAATATGAAAGGTTCAAAGCACGGCTGGTAGCGGAAAGGTATTGCTTTCCATGAAAGTTTATCTCTAGTTGTTAAAAGCTTGTTTCTATTCATGTTGTGTTAGCACTAGTTGTGATAGTACAACTAGATGTTAAAATTGTTTTACATGGAGTTTTTTGGATAAGGGGATGCATATGGAACAACCAAAATGGTTAGTTCAGAATCGCAACAAACGATTTGTTTGCAAACTCAAAAATAATTATATGGCCTGAAGCATGCTAGGCAAATGGTACAAGATGTTTGATTCTTTCATGGTGAGCCAAATTTTACAAGAAGTGAGTATAAACATTGTGTTTATGGTATATTCATTATCTTGATGTTATATGTTATGCTTGTTGCAAGCTCAAGCATGGTTGAGATCAACATGTTGGCTCAGTTGGTTAGAACGTTTGTTATGAAGGATCTGGGAGCAACAAAATAAATCTTGGGCATGGAAATACACAGAGACAAGAAATATGGTAAGCTTGGTTATCACAACAGAAGTATGTGGTGAAGATATTCAGGAAATTCAGTATGAATAATGTGAAACTGGTAAAATCCCTTTGGCTTTCCATTGTAAATTCTCTTCAGGTTTATGTCCTAATTGATGAAAAAGAAAATAGTATTATATACTAGTAGGAATTTTGATGATTGCGATGAAGAAATGGTCAACATTTCACATGCAATTGGTGTTGTCAATAGACACATGGAAAAACCAGGTCAAGAGCATGGAAATGGGTGCTTCAAACACATAAGCACAAGTATCACCTACAGTGGTTGCAGTGATTTGGTATGTGGTTATGATTCATGAGATTTGAACAAGTTCATCAATTTATTAGACAGATTACTGATGGAGACAGAATGGTCCATGCTGGAGTGAATCGTTTATGCATGTTCACGTAACGGTATTGTCAGAGAAGTGATGAATTATTTAAGGGCATCATATATCAGGTAAATTGTTGTCAAGGTGGAGATTGTTGGAAACATGCCAACGAATTTCCTCATGCGGTCACATGCACATGCAATGCAACTATGTTAATGCGCATGCATGCAATCTATTTATGAATTGTTCATGTAACTATGTGATCTATTCATGATAAGTTTGTGTAACTCAATGATAGATGTTATATATACGAGCATACCCATAGAGGTGTGAGTGCAATGTGTAGAGAGTGTGTGTGAGCAAGACACAATACTAAGGTGTTGTGTGTATGAGAGGATAGGATGGTTGTATGCCTGGGTTGGTTATTGTAATTCTCCCTTGAATAAAAGAATATTGATTATCATTGCCATGGTTTTTTCCCTCATTGGGTTTCCACATAAATCGTTGTGTCAATTGTGTGATTGTTGCTATCAGTTTTATCTTGCTAGTTTATGCTATGGTTTTATGCTCTGTTTTTCTTCCGCTGCCTAACAATGAGGGCAGACTGAGATAGTAGCTCACGAAGATTTCTAAGGGGTACGCAATAAGGCAGGTTCCTTATTCCTTAGAAGCCCTTAGTCTATCACAAGTTCCCCCGAATGGAGTGCTGACTCCAAGGGTTGGACAACTACCAAAACCAGTCAAAGGCGAGTGACACCCTTGGAGCACAGAGTTACGTCTTGAAGGGCACGTCATGTAATTAAAGCTTGAGTCAATGAATCTATGTGGCCTATAAAACCTTCAGAGAACAATTAAACCTTGAAATATATTTAAGCATTGTCGAATTTAATTAATTGATTAAGGATTGAAATTATTAATTGTAAATTCCAAGTGAAAGTCTAAGCCTATTCAAAAAAATTTAAGCCTAAGTTTAAGTTCTTGTGAGGAGACTAAACTAAATTATTAACTAAATAAAAAAGGGGAATGAGGTAAATAAATTTAATAATTAAGTAAAATGAAATAAACCTAAACATTGATTTAATACACATATGTGAAAGAAAATACCAAATTGGAATTTAAGATAAGAAAACAATAAAGTTGAAAGAATGCGTACGCATAGAAATGTATCTAGAGTTTAGTTAACACTAGTCTAACTATAAGAAGACTCCTATTTTAACTCAACTCAGTTTTAGTAAGGCGTCAGTCATTAAATGAGAATATGGGGAATAAAGAGACAACAAGGAGTGATTTAAGGAGCACATTTAGGAAGGGTGAGGGAAATTGAATTTAATTAAAATAAAAAGTAGAATTACTTGTGCAACTTGGGGGAGAGCCTGAAAAGTGTAAGGGGGAAACAATTCTAATTTATTTAATTAAAAAACAAATTGATTGTGGAAGTGGGGATGTGTCATTAAGGAAACTCCTATAAAACAAATGGTCTAGAGAGAAAAGGGAGGACACTAGTTACGGGTAAAGTTATGCTACCGAATTATTTTTGACTGGTTTTACTTGTGAGAGTGGGGATACCAAGTTTGAGAGAGAGTGACGACTTTACCTTGCGAGGCAATCTTGGAGCTAGAGTTTTCTGGTTTGTGTGCGTGGCCCCTTTGCGGCTCGAGGGGCTAAGGGGAAAGAAGAGTACCCCTAGCATTGGCTGAGAGGTACCAGTGAGGTCTCTTTATTAGCAAGAGAAGAAGAGAGTCATTGCACAACTTCTGGATTGAAGATCAACAATGACTACGATCGTCTCGGTTACGGTATTGTAACGGTTTGGTGATTTAAATTTATGGATTTGAATTGTATACTATTGTACTGATCCAGATGTTCCTATCTAGACACAAGCCTGGAATTTATATATTGTGACATCATTGTGTAGAGAAAATTATAAGTATCGTACGTCCCTCCTTTAAATTGTATTGTTAAGAATTGATTGATGTTATTGTAATTTATTGCTTGTCATATTAGTTACAACTTGTATCGATATGCACGATTTGATTAACTATGGGTTATTTCACAATACGGACATTATGTTCTGAATATCGTAAAGTCCAGTTCTAATCCTCGAATGCCCCTTGAGAGTTACTTTGTTCCATCTAGCGTTATGGCTGATTTAGTTGGAAATTGTACCTCCTGTCCGTTCCATATTTTAAAATTGAATTATCGAGAGGCACCGATCTTACTCCTAGCCAAATCCATTCCACTAATTTACCCATACCCATTCCTTTCGCGAGTACCATTTGGCATTTGGAGGAAGGAATAGATTTATCGATATGCCTTGAGATCTATTGATTTGGCATTACATTGGTTAGATGGTCAATGAGAACTATTTCCATAGGTTTCGCAATTAAGATGTTGATTTTCAAGAGTAGCGATTTTAATGTTGATAGTAACTACTCGTTTTATTCGCTTCACTCAATACACCTGCTATCAGCTCAAGATAGTCGTTTTCTATGTCTAATCTAAAAGCAAATTGCAAATTTCCCTTTTGCTTGGCACATGGTTGAGGGCCTATCACTTGAGTTTGCTATCTTTGACTGGCTTCTAAATGCCAATTTTGGGGATAACCTCTTTTACATATTCACGACTGATTGTTGACCATGTGTGGTATTCTAACATCTCGCTCAATTTTAAAAAAAAAACTCATAATCTTAGCTTGGTATGTGTGAAGACTCATGGATGAAAATACCCTCAACTATTCATGGATGTGGTGTAAATTGAACTTATTCTTTCATTTGACTAAGAACGTGACATGGATGATATAATTATAAGAGCATGTAACATATTTTAATTATTATATCCAACATCCATTCTTAATCTAAGATAAAGGTGAAAATCCTAATTAATTTAATAAAGTGTTATTGAGAAGAATACCTATTTGGATTTCATGGATAAACTTACACTTGATGTTCTTAAAAGTACTACATAGCCCATATTATATGAGAATGATTTTTAGTACATTGTAAATGATAATTTATATCCTTACCAAACTGTCTAGACCAATGGACTTCAATCGAGCGCAGCTACAAACATCTTTCGCTTTTGATTAACTGGTTTATTTGGCTGGCCAGAAATACCAAGATTTTCGACGACAAATCCCCCAATGCAAAATTGGTCGCTTATAAAACTATTGGCCTGCTCCAAAATTGGAAAGATATTCACCCAACCATTGGGAAAAAAAAGACATTAATCAGCCCATGCATTGTTGAGGATACACCTACGGGATGGTTCGATGGTGCAACTCATCGCAGTGGAAATTTGTGTGGTGTTGGTGGTCTTATTATAACACGAAAAAACTCCTTCTTCAGATGGAATTTCTGCTGCGACCCAGGCAACAACACAAGGGATGAGCTATTGGGGGGCTAAGCATCACTACATTTGGCCACAATTCTAAACATTGATCATCTTCATCTGATCGGTGATTCTAGAGTCATCATTGATTGGTTGAACCACATTGAAAAGCTCCACTCGATTTCTCTTCTAGCCTGGATGGATCGCATTAGAAATATACAATGCCACTTCAAGAAGCTTACTTTCACTCATGCCTTCCAAGAGTACAATATGGAAGCAGACTTGTTATCCAAGACAACTCTACAGAAAAAAGCAGGCCCGATCTCCTACAATCATTGGCTAGATGGCCATGAGGGGCCCACACATGTCATCAAAATATTTTAAATCTGGAGGCATTGGCCTCTAATGGTTACTTTTTTTTCCAGTATTTCATCCTTTTCTGGCGCTTTTGTTCCGAACATGTCTGACTTTCTCTTGTAATCTGAAATACCTATTCTTTGTAGCTATGTTTCTTTCACCTACGCATTGTTATGTAGACCAATTGTAGGAGAAAGACTCTCCCTGCCAGCCACATTTCCTCTTTGCCAATGTAACTGTTGAGAGAACAAATTATATTTTATAATATATTGAGTAATTTTTTCTCCTCGAAAAAATGATAATTTATATCCTAATTTAGGGTTTGTTTACCTTAAATTTTATGTAATAATTAATTTAATAGAATAGGCATTCCATTCAAAGTATCTTGTAATAGTGATTTTATCTTAATAATTTTTATTTATTGTTAAACATTAATCGTAATGGAATACATAATGCGCCTTGCGCATTTAGTATTCATAAAGAGTTGCACAAGTTGCGCAACTTCGAGTAAGATAGAAAAATGATTTTCCATGTATGCCATATTGCTTCGCTACACCAATATCACATAAAATTGTGATATATAATCATATCTTGTTGATAAAATGGTGTTACTTTTGCGCAAGAAAACTTTACTTCTTTTTATGTGTAATTTGTTACATCATCTAAATTAATAAGAGTAATTGCGCAAATTGAGAAAAATAAGTAGTACATTTAGACGCCATTACTTTTACACCTTGCATCCTTTAAACTTTATTGGTATAGGACAAGTTTAGAACTTATTGGTAAATTTAGTTTTAAGGTGTGTAAGCATTATTCTCATTACTCGGTGATTAAATTGTTGTGTTGAATTAATTGCATATGTGGATATTACAATGTTCTTGTTTAGCACATGAGAAATTGTTTTAGTGATTGTTAAATCATAGTAGATTATACTCTGTATTTAAAGAATTTATAAGGGGTATTGTTGTGGATTGGGTCATGAATGTTGAAGTGGGATTATGGTTAAGGGAACTAGATATCTCCTTCTTCCTTAGAACAGTCGCTAGTCCTGAGACCTTAAATGGTCAAAATAAATCAGATGAATCATGGACTTGAGCGTTGCCTATGTGTCTTGGAGGTCCTAACCATGCAGGATAGGTTGGGTAGGTAGCTCTTTTAACTTTCAGTGACATGGTTGATCAATTATTCATATTTTGTTTCAGTTGATCGTGATGTGTTGATTGGTGTCGTTGTTTATTACGATGATGTGTTGAATATGTGCAACTATTAATTATGACAATGCGTTGATTGTGTCATTGTTCATTATGATGGCGTGTTGATTATTTGCGTCGCTATTAGTTATGTTAATGCATTGATTATGGGTCGTTATTATTCATGATGATGTGTCGATGGTGTTGCTAATAATTATAGTGTGTTGTTTTTAATTTTCTAATGCAAAAAAAAAAGTATTACCTTTGTACATCACTATTTGTTGTCGTAACGGAGGGGACGTTACAGACCTTTTGGATGAATTGAGTGGTGCTCAGTACTTTACCAAATTTGATCTTCGTTTTGGATACCACCATATACATATGAAAGAGGAATACATTCCAAAGACTTCATTTAGAACTCGTGAGGCTCACCATGAGCTCTTGGTCATGCCCTTTGGCCTATGTAATGCCTCCGCCACTTTTCAAAGTCTCACGAATAATGTCTTCCATCCTTTTCTCGTAATTTTGTATTAGTTTTCTCTGATGATATTCTCATCTATATTAAAACTTGGGAATCCCATCTTGCCCATGTGGACCAAGTTCTACATCTACTATATCAACACAAACTTTTTCTCAAATAGTCTAAATGTGATTTTTGAGCCTCTGAAGTTGAGTACCTGGGTCATATTGTTGGCAAGGATGGTGTGCGGGTGGATCCTAAGAAAATTGAAGCTATGAAGGATTGGCCTTGCCCTAAAATTCTTAAAATCTTGTGTGGTTTTCTTGGTTTAATGAGCTATTGTCACAAGTTTGTTCATAATTATGCCAAAATTGCAGCACATCTCACTGCTCTCCTTTGTTCTCCTTATAAAGAATACTTTCAATTGGACTATCGCAACTGATCAATCCTTCCACACCTTAAAAAACGCTATGTGCGTAACCCTTGTCCTAGAACTACATGGCTTCACCAAGACTTTGGTATTGGAATGTGATGCTTCAGGAAAAGGAATTGGGGCAGTCCTCATGTAAGATGGTCGCCTTTGGCTTTCATTAGCAAACAAATTTCAGAGCGACAATTGGGCCAATCAACCCATGAAAAGGAAAGGTTATGTATTCTAAATGCAGTGGATCTCTGGCATCCTTCTCTATTGGGGAAACACTTCCAAATTAAAATTGATCATTGTAAACTCAAGTATTTTATGGAACAAAGAATTCCATCCTCGGATCAAGAAACATGGGTTACCAAGCTATTTGGATATGATTATGAGATCATTTATAAGAGGGGAAAATAAAATGTGGTTATTGATCCTCTTTCCAAGAAGTATGAAGAAGAAGGGTCACTCTTTTCCCTCTCTTTCATTGTAGTATATTAGCTTCAATCCATTCGCCATGAATGGTGACAAGACCCCAAACTTTCTCGCCTAATCCAACAATTGCAATAGGATTCTCAAGCTTCTCCAGGGTACTCTTGGCACAATGAAGTGCTTCGTTATAAAGGACACATGTATTTAAGCAAACAATCAAAACTTAAATCCACTATGCTTTATGAGCTTCATGATTCACCCATAGTTGGGAATTCATGCTTTACCAAAACCTATGCATGGGTCAAACGTTCTTTTTTCTGGAAAGGTATGAAATAGGGCATATGCACTTTTATGACTGAATGTGATACATGTCAATGCAATAAAGGCGAAACAATCAAAGCTCCAAACACACTCCAACTACTCCTGATTCCACCTACTATTTGGATGGATATTTATATGGACTTCATTTTTGTCTTACCTAAATAGAGCAATAAGACAATCATCATGGTGTTAGTAGATTGTATTTCCAAATATGCTCATATATGTGCTCTTCAACACCCGCTCACCGCATTCATAGTGGCTCAAATTTTTCTGGATAATATCTTCAAACTTGTGGCATGCATCATTCTATTGTCTTCGATCGTGATCCAAATTTCACTAGCAATTTTTGGCAAGAATTGTTTAGGCTTCAAGAAACCCAATTGCATCTTAGCACCACCTATCATCCACAAACTAATGGAGAAATTTAAGTTGTCAACAAGTGTTTGGAAATATATTTACGGTGTTTTGAATCCGACTGAAAAACTCAATGGGCTCTATGGTTACCCCTCGCTGAATGGTGGCACAACACATATTACCATACTTCCACTCAAATGACTCCCTTTGAGNTTTAAGTTGTCAACAAGTGTTTGGAAATATATTTACGGTGTTTTGAATCCGACTGAAAAACTCAATGGGCTCTATGGTTACCCCTCGCTGAATGGTGGCACAACACATATTACCATACTTCCACTCAAATGACTCCCTTTGAGCGGTCTACGGGCCAAAAACAACACCATCAGTTCTCTCCTATAGGCTAGGTGTCTCCAATGTTCAAGAGGTTGACAACAATCTTACAGTTTGCATGGCCATTCTTCGTACCCTCAAAGAAAATTTGGTCATGGCTCAGAATCACATGAAGCAACAAGAAAATCAAGGTCATTCAGAACACCAATTTTCTGAAGAGGAACAGGTGTTTCTTCGCTTAGAACCTTATAAGTAAACTTCACTCAAAGCTGAACATTGTTAGAAACTTGCCTCCAAATTTTATGGTCCTTGTATAATTCTCAAGTGAGTGGGGCTCGTGGCCTACCAGATAGCTCTTCCTAGTCACTCTAAGCTCCATCATATTTTTCATGTATCGTGCATAAAGAAAGTGATTGGAACGAAGTGCAAGAATCAAACCAGTGTCCTTGAGTTGGTTTAAGAAGGATCCATTTGGTTGCAGCCACAAGTAGTCTTGGACCAATGTGAGTGTTTCCTCTATTAGCATACCATCAAGGAAATCTTAGTTCAGTGGAAGGATACACCCCAGAAGATGCCACCTGGGAGATGACTACCATTCTGCAACAATTTCCCCATCTCAAGCCTTGAGGACAAGGCTATTTTTCAAGGGGGAGGGCATGTTAGGGACCTAACCTCCCTAACCCCTCACGTAGATAGAATAATATGGTTTTTATGTAATAAAGGCCGACATTAGTAAATAAGGCCTATATAATAATGTGAACAAGTCTAATGCAAGAATACTTAATAGAAGCTTTCACTTCTAAAAAGATCTTTCTCTATAATGTTCTTTAGAAGACATAATTAGTATAAATAGAAGTAGAGGGCATGGAAAAGTCTTGTCTTGAGGATTATTGTAATAGAGCACTGCTCTGCTGGAAGTTTCCCCCTTGAAGAGGCAAGTGAACTTGCCTTTCTATCAATAAACTTATCATTGTTCGTGTTATTGTTCTCTATATTTTGTTGTTCGACTGGTATCTGTTATAATATTTTTGTTTCTGCTTTACATAATACATCTAGTACCTTACATAATGCAATATGTTTTATAATTGAACCTTTTAAACATTAGGCATTTATTTTTGTATGATGCACATAGATGCATACTCTTATTCACTTGGCACGTATACATGTACAATTTCATGTCTCGGAATTGAGTGGTAAAGGTGAAAGTGGTTATTCCTTGTTAAATATAGAACCTAAGAAAGAAAACAGGCTCTAGGTTGAAAACATAAAATTGAGAAAGTAAATAAGCTCTAGGTTGACTACAAAAATTGAGAAAGTAAATGATAAATTATAAAAAAAAAAGTATAGAAATTGTCACATTTGTCCTCATAAATACATTAAAATAAAAATATATAGAATTGGTTGCATCAAAACCAAAACATCATATGAGAAGTGGCAACGACCTTTTCTTTTTGTTTACCAAAAAACAAAAGTTTGCAACATGGGGCTTTGTCTAGGGATTAACATGCCCCTTCCCTTAAAACAAGTGTTGTACTCAACACTTGACTAACCAAAGGTGTTTTTGCATGAAGAACCCATCGTCATGTGTTGCCTATTCCACTGGTAGGTTCTTCCATTTGACAATGTACTCAATAATTGCTTGATTTATCGACCGCTTAATCCTTGTTTCAAGGATTGTTTCTGGTTCTTGTATGATTTGTCCTTCTTCATTAATCTCTGGTTAA
The DNA here is from genome assembly GCA_010110895.2 of Picea sitchensis. Lineage (NCBI taxonomy): Eukaryota > Viridiplantae > Streptophyta > Pinopsida > Pinales > Pinaceae > Picea > Picea sitchensis. Next base: position 38,454 of record SNQJ01S0142902.1, read on the forward strand.
ATAGTTTGGATTGGGATCTTGTTGTCAATTACCTTCTTTAAGAAGGAAACATGGAAGACTAGGTCTACACATGAAGATGGAAGCAACTCCAATTTGCAATCCATGATTCCAATACTTTGTAAAACCTTATAGGGGCCATAATATTTGGGTGTTAATTTATTGTCCTTCTTTTGTTGCTTGAGGGACATTTGTTTATATGGCTATAGCCTAAAAAATGCCCAATCCCCCACTTCAATTTCCCTTTCACTACGATGTTGATTTTCTTGTTGTTTCATCCTAATTTGTGCCATAACTAAGTTGTCCTTCAATAGTTTGAGAACCTCTTATTGGTGCCCTATGTGGTCCTCCACTACTTGAACCTTTTTAGTCCCTTTCAAGGGTGATGTGATGTATGGAGGATGATATACATAAAGTGCCAAAAATGGGGATATTTTTGATGAATCATGGAAGGATGTGTTGTACCACCATTCCATCAAGGGAAACCACTAACCCATTGTGTTTTTTTGTCAGATGAAAAGCAAAAAAGATATCCTTCTAAACATGTATTCACAATCTCAATTTTCCCATTGGAATGAGGATGGTAATATGAGTTGTGAGCCAATTGAGTACCCAAACCAGAAAATAATTCATTCCAAAAATTTCCAGTGAAAATTAGATCTTTGTCACTTACAATAATATTGAGGACTCCATGTAGCTTTTGAATTGTTTCCATGAATGTTGCGGTTACTATACTTACTTTGAAAGGACGAGAAAGAGAGAAAAAATGGTCATACTTTGTCATTTGATCCACTACTACCATGATGACAATCTTTCCTTTAGATTTGGGTAAACTTATAATAAAATCCATTGAAACTTCTTCCCAATGTTGACTTGGTATAGCTAAGGGTTGTAGGAGACCTGACGTTTTGATTGTCTCTCCCTTAGTCTATTGGCAGATCACACATTTAGAGACAAAATTTTGAACATCAGTTTTAAGACCTTCCCATAAAAAATCCTTCTTGATCTTGTAGTACATTTTCAAAAATCTTGAATGTCCTCTTATAGGAGAAGTGTGCAATTCTAGAAGGACCTTCTGTTTGAGTTGGGAATTATTACATAAATATAATGGATCATGATACCATAGGAAATCATTCTTCCATACAAATTTATCTAATGAACTAGGGTCCGCTTGTAGTTGTTGAATGATCTTGCATACCTCTTGATATTGCTTCCATTCTATCCTTGCTTCTTCCACCCAATCAGATCGTGGAATAGAAATAACACATATTAAACCTTCTATTTCTTCTTCTTTCCTTGAAAGGGCATATGCCACAACATTATGTTTTCCTTTTTTGTAGATAATTTCAAATTCATAACCTAGCACATTTGTAACCCAATTTTGTTTCTCTTCCAAAGATAATCATTTCTCCAAGAAGTACTTCAAACTATCATCATTTGTTTTTACTTTGAAGTGTCTTCCTATTAGGTTAGGGCACCGTTTCTTAATTGCATGTAGTATGGCCAACATTTATTTTTCATAAATGGGTTTGAATAAGTTTTTTCCTTTAAGTTGGTGTCGTGACCACAACAAATCCCCCTTTTATTTCGTTCTCTTATGAGACAAAATAAAGCCACCCCCCCCACCCTGTCTATCATGCTTAACCTACTTGTAATCCTACCTGGCCTATCCTTCCATGACCTATCAAGATAAAAGTGTGAGAAATTGCGAAACATTGATCCTTGAGGAAGCCTTTGTGGACTATACATCGTTGAATATAGTGTTGATGTACCTACCCTAATTCAAAGACCTTCTATTGCAATCTTGTCTATGATTGAATGATGTTTTGGTGATTCAATAATAGATTTATCAACTACTAGATCACCCATTAGACATCTAAGGCTAAGAAGGTGGCTTAGTCCTTTACAGTGACACACCTCCTTTCATAGCCAACCCAGTTAACCAATATCTCTTAAGAAATCATGGGATCTATCCATAACAAGAAAGGCAATGGGGGGAAACATATATTAACCAATTTGTGGGAATAACTCAAATCTAGTCTCTTAAATATTTAATTTGGAGGAAATGGCAATCTCCTTGATATCAAAGTGTTTGAACTTGTTGATTCAAAGTTTGGAATTTATAATACTTCAATCTGTAGCATGCTTCTCTCTGTCCGACAGACTCATCCTGTTCACCCACATATCATATTGTCAAATTTTCTTGGATCCGAATGACTATAGGATGACTTTCCTTCGAATTGATTTCCATCAACTAAACCATAAGAAAGGCATATGTGGGACTAACCCTTACA